>PVKH010010607.1:0-18170 GCA_004027955.1 Chaetophractus vellerosus | reverse complement strand
ACACACTAGGCACTAGAGTTTCCATTCCTTTTCTTTTCTTTTCCTTTGCTGGCTAATGGCCAGAGGCTGTCCTCCTTTGCTAGAGGCCACCCACAGTTCTCTGCCATGTGGCACACTCCACAGTCAGTTCACAGCTTGATGGTTTGCTTCTTCAAGGTCAGCAGGAGATTGAGAGTGAGTCTGCTAGAGGGAGTCTGCTAGCTATATGGATTTTTGTGTAACCTAAATTAACATAATGTAATTACAGGTCACATCTCCCATCACTTTTGCCATGTTTTATTGGTTAAAGCAAACCACAGGTCCAGCCCATATGTAAGGGGAGGAGATAATATAAGGGCATGAATATCAGAAGCGGGGACCATGGGGGGATCCCTCAGGCTTCAACACACTTTTTCAAGTCTTTAAATTGTAATGTACTTGGTTTGAGGGGACCCGCTTGCTTCACTTCTTACAAGAACCAACTGCAGAAGAAGTAGCTGTTGTTAAAGCCCAGCTGAAAGGTATCACACTTAAATTAGTGCATAAGTAGACACAGAGACCAATGGAACAGAATAGAAAGAACAGAAATGAACCAGATACAAATGAAAATTTTGATTTTGATAAAGGAGGTGTCTCAAATCACTGGGAAAATGATGGACTTGTAAATAAATGAATAGAAATTTGAAAAAAAAGATGTAACTTCATCTATACCAGACTAAATCCCAAATGAATCAGGGATCTAAATGTAAAATATAACTATACAAGTACAGAAGAAAATATGGGTCAATTCCTTTGTAGCCCAGGTGTGTGTGTGTGTGTGTGTGTGTGTGTAAAAGAGTGCTTAAAGTTTATGGGAAAAGACCCAAACCTGAAAAGAAAAATGGGCAAAAGTTCATAGAAAAGATATATAAATGGCCTTAAACATATGAAAAGAAGTTCAAGCCCACTCATAATAAAAGAAATAATAAAAAAAAGCTATATGAAAATACAATTTCTCACCAAGCAGACTGGCAAAACTTCAACACTTGACAACATACTCTACTGGGCAAGGCTGAGAAATAACAGATCCTCTCCTATACTGGTGGTAGATGTGGAAATGACAAAACCCCTATGAAAGGCAATCAGACAGTATCTAGCAAAACATTTGCATTACCCTTTGACTTAGCAATCCCATTTCTAGGAATTACTCTACAAATGTGTTTATCCTTTCTCTTAGTAATTCCACTTCCATGAATTCATCTCTACAAATATTGAAAAAAGTACAAAGATTATTCAGTGCAATATTATTTTAAAAGAAAAGTATTAGAAATAAGTTTAAACACCATCCATTTGATGCTGGATAAATAAACCCTGGTTTATTCATAAAATGGACTACTACATAGCCATTAAAAAGAAAGCAGGAGGAAGGTCTCTATGAACTGATATGGAGTTATTTCCAAAATAAACAGCTAAGCAAAAAAAAAAAGGCAAGATGAAAAGAATATATATTGTATGCTACCCTTTGTGTAAGGTAAGAGAGATTATGTACATCTTTAGTTTGCAAAAAGAAACACAGAAAAGGTAAACTAGAAGCTAATGGAAATGGTTATATATGAGGATTGGGTGAGAAGGAGGTAAAAAAAGTAGGGATGAGAGTAAAACTTCTCTAAGTGTACTTAAAAAATAAGTACATTTGAATATTGTGAATATTTTATGTGTTCAAAGATACAATTAATAAAAAAATAGAAAAAAGAAAACTGTAAAATGGAGTATTGGCAGAAACAGATGAAATCTAATTGTATATCAAATTGATAATAGAATGACACATACTCTATAACACTGAATGATGAATATACTAAAGGAAAAAAAAGAACTGAAAAGAAATCTTGAACTTTTTAGAAAACTTTACTTAGTAGTGGAATTGCTACAGCAATTCTAAAATTATTTTGTTTGTACTCCAGGATAAAACAAATGAGTAAATGCCTGGGCATAGTTGGGAACAAGGGTTTTCATTGTGAGAGAAGGGAGTTACAAATATGAAATGTGGGAAGGTGGGAAAGAACCCTTGGTTTATTTTATAGCAATTAAAATTTTAAGAAGATGAATGCTCAAAGTAAAGCAAAATATTTGAAATACAGAATAAAATAAAAAATATAAACTTATAATTCAAAATTGTTTTTTCTAGTTCTGTTCACCAAAAAGGCCTCGAAACAGTGTTACCTTATTAACAACAAGCATACCAAGAGCTCAGATCTTGGTTTCTAAGTACCATTCTTATTAAAAGAAACCAGTGTTCTTTGGAGAAATGGATGATTCGGGATTGGTGCAGAGGAAGTCCAAGGTGAGCCCAGCACATCATGTGACAGAGGAAGGAAGTGCTCAAAGAGTAATGGGATCATGTAAAAAAGACACAGGACCAGGTAAAAGGTTTCCCACATATGAATAGCATGAACACCGAGAAAAGAATAATAATAACATTAAAGGATTATATTCTGTTGAATAAGAAATGATATATGAGTCCATAGTGGTACTATAAAAGGATGGGGGAGGGGTAGAGAAAGCAGTCTTTCCTGAAAAATGCCAGCTAAAAAATGTAGGAAAACATAACAAAGGGAATGACCACTTTGCAAACTAGAATATAATAACAGATTTAGGCAAAATCATCAAGAGATGCCAAAACGATTGGATTGTTGGATGGGTTGGAGAACAAGATAGTCATACCTGATTATCACCTTAACCAAGTGGTCAAACATAGCATCATCAATAATAAAATAAACTTACATTATGTACCTCCTGATGTGAGGCAATGAGAAGTACACAGCAGCACTTTTCTAGTAATTCTTACTAAAAATGTTTTACTTGAATAGAATCATGAGGAGAGGCTCTCAGAAAAAAATAGACTTCAGGCTATTCTATAAGACAACTGCTCTGGATGTTTCAAAAATGTCAAAAAAGTGAAAAATGACTGGTGAATTATTTTAATTACAGCAGCCAAAAGAGACTGGAAACCAATTACAATGGGTGATCCTTAAGTGGATCCTGGATAAAAACACATATAGAAAAAAAGGGCAATTTTGAGACAAGAAGGAAATCTGAATATAGAGCATATATTAATCGTACATCAATTAAAACATTTCTTGGATGTGCTAATGGTATCGTTATGTAGGAAATGTCCTTGTTATGACATACATGATGGAGTATTTAGGGGTGCTGTGATGTCTGCAAATGACTTGAAATAGTTGTGCCTATACATATACACATAATATATACATATATGTATAATGCATTTATGCATAATGTATATATATGTAAGTAGATATACATATATATGTATCTCTATGTGGATGATCCTGAATTTTTGTATGTATGTATGTATATGTATACACACACACACACACATAGAGTGAGAGTCACTCAAAAGGCAAATGGGGCAAAATATTAATAATTGGTGAGTCTGGGAGAAGACTATATGCATGCTCATGACATTAGGCTTTCCATTTTTCTATAGATTTGATATTTATCAAAACAACTACAAAGAAAATGTCAGAGAATATGCAAGCTCATAGAGACAGAAGTTAGAGTACAGGTTTCCAGGGGTAGGGGGTGGAAAGAATGGGGAATTAATGTGTTATGAATGCAGGGTTTCTGTTTGGGGGAGACTGGAATGTTTAAGAAATGGAAGGTGATGAGGATACCACAATATTGTGAATGTGAAAAATCCCATTCAATGGTATGTTTGGGAGTGGCCTTGGCAAAGTTATTCCCATAATTTAAAAAAAATGAAAGGGTCCTAAAGACACAATGACAATTGAATAGAATACATGATCCTGGATAGGATCTAGCAAGAGAGGAAAAATGGCTCAAAGGGACATTATTGGGACATATGAAAAAATTGGAAAACAGACTATAGGCTTTATATCAATGCTCAATTTCTTGAACTTGATAATTGCAATTAAGATGGCTACATAAGTGAATATCCTTGTTCTTAGGAACAAGCATGGCAGCATTAAGTGCTCAAGGAGCATGATGTATGTAACCTACACTTAAGTGTTCAGAAATTGGAATGATAACTAGACAAGGAGAGATGAATGGATAGATAGAATGATACAGAAAATACAGCAAAATGTTAAATTTGTTGGGTCTGGGTATCTGGGGTGGGGGGAGGTAGGGGTATGTTGAAGTTATCTTTATGGGTTTTGCATTATTTTTTAACTGTCCTGTAAGTGTGATAATAGTTAAATAAGTTTAAAAAATGTTGGAGGAGGGGAAAAAAGAAAAATGTAAAAAAATTTCACATACAAAGATTAAAAAGGTAAAATATTCAGAACACAATTTGAAATTTGTCTGTTGTTACGGGTTGAAATATGTCCCCCTAAAAGCTATACTGAAGTCTTAACCCCAAGGACCTAAGAATGTGTCCTTATTTGGGAATACAGCTAGTTTCAGATGGAATTAGTTAAGTTAAAATGAGGTCTTACTGGAGTAGGTTGCCCCCCCCCCCCCAATCCCATATAATTAGTGTCTTTATGTGAAGAGTAGAAGAGGCAGACTGATTCCAGAGACGACTGAGGCAGAGAACACCATGGATGGCCAGCGAGTTGCAGCTAGAAGCCAAGAGAGAGGCATGGAATAGATTTTCCCCTAGAGTTCAGAAGGAGCATGACCCAATCGACAACTTGATTTCAGACTTGTAGATTCCAGAGCTGTAAGGCAATCCATTTCTGTTCTTTTAAGCTACCCACTTTGTGGTACTTTGTTATGGCAGCCCTAAGAGACTAAAACACCTGTTTTAGAATTTTACAATTTTGAGTCCTCTTGACATTTGGGGTAATTTCAAGGACAGGAAAACAATCTGTTAAAGAAAAATTCAAGGGAAATCAGGGTAAAAATGATAAATTTAGGAGAAAACCATAGAGGATTTATCAGAAGACGAGTAAGCCCAGGGGATTCTGAATTACTAGACTACTGTAAGCCACCATGTTTAAACCTACTAGCAGTCTTTTGGGGAGCTTTTTCTGAGAGAGCCAGACTCTGCTAAAATCTCATGCCTTCGACTTTCCTCTGAATGTGCTTCTTCAAGTAAGACTACCTAAACAAGAAGGCTACCAAGAGGAAAAGCCTCCAAGACCCTGGGGACCAGCAGGCTGGGGTGGTAGCGCTAAAATTCTACATGTCATCTGTACTCCCAAGGAGGGATTTTACTTCTGTCCTAGGACACTGGACATGAAATGACCCTTGTCAATTTTTCTTACTAGGAAAGGTCTATGTGATAAGTCACTTTATTAGCCATTTCTTTACATGCACAGAGCACTTCACTATTTTCAAGGTGCTAGCCCGTGTAGCTATGGTCTAATTTGATCTTGGTAATCAACATCTGAAGTACAGGGAGTCCAGATATTTTAAATCTGAATTTTGCAAGTGACAGGTTAACAGGGACGGGAGTCTGCTTGAGGTCACTCACGTGATTGGTAAGTTGTACAGACCAGAGCATAATCTGCACGGGGCCTTTGCTCCCTTTCAATCCTCTGTAATAAAAAAGGAAGAGTGGCAGCAAGAGAAATCACTTGCCCCTTACAAGATTGCCAGGGAAACAGCTTCTTTGCTAGACTTCTGGGAAGCATAAGCAAGTGTGGTGAAGTTGTAAGACAAGAGCTCAGGGAAGCTGAAAATCAAGCTTACTATCAGAGAGCAGACACACTATCTGTTCTGTTTTATGCTGTGCTCATTTCCCAAATGCATCCTGTGATGGTGTTCTGGACTATTTCTCTCATTAGGGGATATTACCAAGATAAGAGGAAAAAAATAAAATAAAAAAATTTGCTACAGACCAAAATTGACTGCCATTAAATACTGCTTGCAAACCTTCTAAAAGAATAGAAAGCATTTATAGGAGTTTGAGATTCAGAATGAATAAAAGAAAATGACAAGCTTGTTTTCAATTTTCTTTGCTATTGCCTGACACAGACTTGGTAATAGAGTATTTATTTCATTTGGAGAGTTGTCTTTTTCACCACATGCGGACTTTGTCATTACATGCTGTGAAGAAAGTGCCTCCTTGGTCGCTCATTCTCTGGGAAGTCCCCATACCACTCCCTGCCACAAGGTGGCCTCCCAGCAGCCAGGGTTCTGCCCTGTGGCCATGCACTGGGCACAGCCATGGACCGGAGTGAACAGCTGCCCCAAAGCTGGGACAATCAGAAGCACTGACTGGGGAGTGTGAAATTGGGGCTGATAGACACTGTTCAGCTGTCTGTGTGGGTCACCTGAACTGAGTACATGTGCCCTGGGGAATTATGGGGCAGTCCTCTCTTGTACAGACCAGAGAGAGTAGAATTTCAAATGAATAAAGTTGGTTATCCGCTTGAGAGAAGCAGAGTATGAGATCATATAACAAGAGACAGTCTGAAAACAAGTCTCCTGGGCTCTGCCAGCCTTACAGTTCAGAGGTCCGGCCCCTGGTGGGGTCTGGCTATATATATATTTTTTCTTTTCTTTGCAATATCTCTTGTTGTAGATTGCAACAATATCCATGATACTTTGCACTCTTCTCATCAAGAGGAGGATGTGTTTCCCCATTCCTTGAATTGGGCTGGACTTATGAATTCCTTTGACCAATGAAATGCGGCAAGAAATGGAATTGTGTGTCTTTGAGGTTGGGTCTCAAGGGCCTTGTGGCTTTCTCCATTGCTCCTTTAGGAACCCTGTGAGCACCACAGGAAGATGCTGAGGCTGGTCTGCTAGATGAGAGTCAGGCGGCCCAGGCCCTCCCCACCACCTGGTTCCTTCACATTAGATGGCATCCTATCAACCATGACATACAAGTGAGAGTGTACAGGGTCATCCAGCTTGTAACTGACCTTCCAGCTGGGTGAAGGTGCATGAGTAATCTCAGCAGAGACCAGCTGAAGTGTACCAGATCAGAATAGCTACCCAGTCGATCCCCAAAATTCAACTAAATAAAGGGTTGCTGTTTTATGCCATTAAGATTTGGGATGATTCACTTTGTGGCAAAAGGCAACTGATACAGCCCCATACCCTTCCAATTAACTTCCCCAACATTCCCTAAACTAACTTGAAATGTATGGTTTTGTGTCTGTGTATGTTTTTACTTTCAACCAAAATAGTCTTGACTAAGAGAAATTGCTCCAATAGAGAAGGGCTACAAGTAACATAGCTACAGAGAGAATGTGGAACTGTTTGGCTGAGTCACTCAAGGCAGGGCGTAGAAAGAATTCCTTCATTTGCATTATATTGTAGTGAAACAGGTGGTTAAACAAGAAACCCACCACAGCATCAAAAGACACCCACAAAATATGTTCACCCTACCCTTTACCTTGCAATCCTTGCCTGCAGGATGCAATATATACTCTGGTGTTACAGTGAAGAGGTTGTTTTTTATGTATTTTCCTAAGTGGGAGTGTTTGCATTTCTAATGATAGTGTTCTAATTTTGCCATTTAATCATTGCATTGTAGAATGTAAAGTGGTGTTAACTGCACAAAATGGAGAGGGATCCAGAGGTACAATGCCCTAAGCTGGAAATCATTTGCTTTGAGAAGAGAGGCTCATGAATGAACCTCTGTTAGATATGACTGACTGGATTACCTCCCTTTAGGAGGAGGGTGAGTCAGATTGTAGTTGAATGTAAGATGGCTAAATCCTGTACGGCAGGGATATCTTTTAATAAATGGGAAGACATGTGTTTGTCTGTGAGTATCAGGCAGCCAAAAGGAAGAATATTCAACTTCTGGGTATCTATACAACCTATATTCCTGGAAGTCTAATCTAAGGAACTGTTAGCCCCATGCATGCAGAAGCATTGAAAGCCAATCTGGAGGGAGGGAGGGAAGAGAAGGGAAGGGAAAGAAAGAGAGATATCCAGGTTCCCAGTTCCTGATAACTTCCCAGTAGTTAGTTCCTAGCTCTTGGGTTCCACCAAATAACCTAGTAAATTCCCCTCTTGTTAAGCTAATTTGAGGTGGGAATCTATTGCTTGTAATCAAAAGACCTTGACTAAGGAAAATTCATACCATTGAGGAGGCAGTTAGGAGTTCCTTAAAAATAGTATGAAAGGATATTTGCCAATGCCTGAGAGTATGTAGTTGCTGTTTATTTCCTGGTACTTCTGTCAATAGTCAATCTGGGGGCCAAAAATATTGTGTGCCATTTAACATTCTAGTGACATTCTTATTTGCATTATCCATTTGTATTATTAGAAGAAAAAAATTTTTTAATCTTGCAGGGTATATTTAAATAGAATTATATCAATTTTTTTTGCCAGCGAATTATTTGAATTTTGAATATATCCTTTATCAATCTCCAATTCATTTTCAAAAATGAATATAAGTATCAGTTAGCACACAAACATATTGTAAGAGGAGCATTATCATCAACAGGACAAGATGTTATATCTCCTTAACAGCTAATACTCCTTGATCCCATATTCTTCCCAGTTACCTAATGGTAATTCTTCCTGGAGTTCATAAATCAAAAGAGCTACAATTATTCACATAGGAAATGGTACTAGTTTTAAAAGTTGAATAATTTAGAGAAAAAACGTTACTTTTCCATTTAAATCTAATGATGCTATGTGGATGCTTTTAGAAGTCTAGTTTGAACGTAAAGCTATTTATATTACTTACTTACTTTGGAGTCTAGATAAAAAACTTAAAACCCCTTCATAAAAAGAAAAACATAAATACTTCAAAGGCTTTGTTGGTAAAAGTACAAAGTTTAGGGCTGATTTTCAGGTTAGCTTGATCAGTGCAGACAATTAGATAATGCATGTAACACCCACCTCACCAAAAAAGTTGGGAGGGAATAAACTCTGTTAGTGATCCTTGTTAATCAAATTAATCTCAGACTTGGTTACTTTTGCCTGTGATATCCACATCATGAAGTTCTTTGATTATGACAAGCGTTCACTGTGAAATCTGAAAGAATGTCAATAATATTATAAAAAACATCAGAGTGATGAAAGTCTGCAGTAAGCCATCGAACTCTCCCTTTTCCCAAAAGTGTTGAAAAAAAATCTCCTGAACACTAAACATCTCCTACCAAAAACATGTGGAGTGAGGGGATGAAGAGTCACAAAGAGAAGGATCTGGCTGTATTAACTGAGGAGGTGACACTCTTGAATGGATGCGGCTGATTTCAATGCTGGAAAATAGATCGAAAAAAATTCTTCTTAGTTTGACACTTTTATAGTTTTTTGGTTTAATCCAATACTTATGAGCATTGTCATAGCATTTTAAAACGGACAGGAACTTCAAATAGAATCTGGTTCAATTCACCCATTTTAAGGATGACAAAACTGAGACCCAGGAAGCTGTGATAAAGCTTGCTCTGAGTTACAAAACCAATTAGGAAAAAACAACAATAACAACAACAACAAAAAACAAACTAATTAGGCAAAAATGCAGAATTTAGTAGTTATTAGTAATAATAAAGCAACTATTATTACTTTTGAACACTTAATATGTGGCGGGTACTATGCTAACAGCATTGCATACATTTCCTTATTTTGATTCTGACAATCCTATGAGGTTTGTATTATTATCATTACACGATAATGTCTGGAAGTATCAGATGAAGAAACTAAGGCAGGAGGTAGTTAAGCACCTTACTCAAAGTCTTGCAACCTTCAAGTGGCAGGGCTGTGTTTGAACTCAGAGCTCTCTGCTCCAAAGCCCAAGGTCTTGACCATACCCCCAGGCAATGCATATTTCTACCACACTATCACACCTGATTTCTATCAGAACTTTGTGATGCTTTACAGAAAAGTTCTTTACCCAAGGAGTGGTTTGTATTCTATATTGCCGGGCAATAGAGCTGTCTGAAAATACTTTTTTTAACAATAGAAGTTAAAGGGAAGTATGGACTTGAGTAGTATGATGTTAAGCATTAGGAAACATGTACTCTTCCAAGTGGGAGAGTAGGGTTTTGTTACATTTCAAGGGAATGACCTAACTCAATATTTAACAATGACAATTAATTTGAACATCATATTCTTATTTAGAAAATGTTTTATTCACTGTACATTTAGGTATTTAGGTCTTTAGACTAATTCTCGATGGAAAAATGCACCAGGCAGTTGTGTATTCATTTACCATATGCCACATTCTCTCTGAGCCAGACATGATGAAATATGATTTACATTGGGAGAGAGCAGCTGCCTTCCTTCCCACAAACACATTCACTCAGTGCCTGAGAGCAGAATGATTCAAGCATTCTGCAAAGAGCAACTGGTTTAGTAGGAAGGCATAATTCATTAAAAAAAATAATAATAAAAAGCTGCAAAAGCTACCAGCAAGTATTTCTTTCTCAGTCACTTGGTATATAGCAAGTTATAATAACCCATCATCCCAACAATAGGGTCTGGTCACTGCTAGTAAAATAAATTGATTTTGTGGGATCCAGACCGTCCTCAAACATTTGCCAGAAATATTTGAAATATGTGGAAAGAAACCTTCTCAAAGCTTAATTCTGAAATATCTGACATAAAGACAACAATATGGTTAGCTCTTGAGAAGGAGCACTGGGCAGAGAAGAGGGAAGACCTAGGTTTGGATTTTAGTTTGGCCAGTAAATCTTTCCCCTCCTCTCCCCTCAGAGAAACAGGCCATTCACTCTCCTGGATTTTCATTTTCCTCTTCAAAATAAGAGCAGCAGCACAATTATATAGAGAGCACTTATGACATGCCAGGCACTGTTCTAAGCCCTTGTTTGCATATTAATTTATTTAACCCTTCCACAACCCTCTGAGGTAAGTATTAATATTATTCCCCATATTATGGGTAGGGAAACGGAGGTACGGAAAGGTCAAGTAACTTTCTCCCAGGTACACAGTGAGTAATGAAACCAGGATTTAACTTCAGAATCTGTCCTAACCACAACTTATACTTTATCAATGATGGTGTAAGGTCTCTGGATTAGTGAGGACCTCTTCAAATACAAATGACAGAAAACCTCTTATATTGGCTTAAGCAAGAAATGGAATTTATTTGCTCATGAACCTTTAATGTCCAAGGTGATCAGGCACAGGTAGATCCAGAAACAATATAATAAAGAGTCGTTCTCTCTCTTTTGACTCTACTTTCTCTCGTGTAGGTTTTACCCTTAGGAGACTTTCCCCTTACTCTGGATCTCAGTAATTCCAGGCCTATATCTTCACATCTCCAAAGTTAGTGTAGACCGAACACCACTCGCTTTATGGCAGCGGTAAAAAAACTCTGAACTGAGTGTCCTTGATTCTGATTGGCCCGTCCTGGTTCACGGGCCTTTCTCCGAACCAATCACCGTGGCTGGGAGACCGAGATGTTGATTGGCTTGGGTCACAGGTAATTCTGGGAACCAAGGACGCTGTCGGTTTTCGAGAGTGAACAGGGATGGTTCCTCACGGAAAACCAGGGCACTATGACAAGAGAAGGGGGATGGATGCTGGGCAGCCAAAAAACAGCAGATGGCCAGCACAATTAAATTGTTGCTTCCGCAATTTCCAGTACTTAAAGTCTATAAATTTCTGCCAATGTGGGGTGGGTGTGGGTGTATATAAACCATATCCACAGTTAAATAACCAAATCTCATTTCTCCCTAGACATTGCAAAACTTTTACTAAAATACCAGAATAATAAGGACAAAGATTTTCATATAATGTTTCTTTTTACAGCATAATCTTATAGTATTAAAAAAACAAACAACTAGCAACAAACTTAAAGCCCAACAGTGATGAATGGCTAATAAATAAGTTATGGTATTTCCATATAATATAATACTATGTACTTATTAGAAATGATATTTAAAATGTATTAATTATAATACATATGAAAGTATTAAAGATATATTAATTGAAAAAAAGTAGGATATAAAAAAAGATACATAGCATGCACTTGATTTTACTTTGAAAAATATACCTACATATTTTCTATCTATATAGAGGAAAAGCACTGGTGCAGAAATACATCAAAGTAAAAGTAGTGGCTATTTCTTAGTGGTGGGAAAATGAGTAATATTAATTCTCTTCTTTAAACTTCTGTATTTCCGTATTTTCTATAATGAATATATAATACATTTATAACAAAAATAAAACCCATTAAAGTAGTTGAATTGAGAAGTTTGAACTTGTTTTGCATCTGCTAAATTTGCTTTAATGTACAGTACTAGAAGAAATGTAGATAGCACATAAATCAAACATAAAACGTACTTTGCGATAACCAAGAGTTATTTGTATTTGCCTACTTCAATAGGCTGTTAGCGAGTTCCCTTTTTTAAAAACTGTAAAGCTTGATTATACGTTAGAAGAATATTTATACAGGTGTGCCCAATTCAAAAGCACTTGATATAATGTCAGAAAGTTCAAGCTAATAACATAAGGATAATTATTTATATTACAAAATAGTAATTATATCACATGCACATTGTAAAATTCCTCTAGATATACGGAAACCCTCTTTATGCATGTGTACTATGGTTTAGTTTCCAAAATTCTATTTCCATATGACCTTTCAGGGAAGAATATCTCATGTGTAAAGCAAGATAAGATTAAACTATATAAAATTATTGTAAAAGTTTGGAGACATTAGATTTGATAAATAAATTAAAACATAACTGATAAAATCACATCAGTTTAGTTCAATTGTCACAAAGGACCAAGCAACTGATGAAGGATATCATCATCTTTGTCATCATTGTTGTCATCATCATGATCTCATTACTTAGGATTTCAGCATATTTTTACATATATTTCTTGCTTCATCCTAAACTGATAAGGCTGTTATGATAATCAGTTTTACTTATTTATTTATTTTATTTTTAAATTTTTTTTAAAGATTTATTTTTTATTTATTATATATCCCCCCACCTTGTTGCTTGTTCTTGCTGTGTTCATTTTTGCTTTTTTTGTATTCTTCTGTGTCTGCTTGTCTCACCCTGCTGCAGCATCCCGCCGAGTCAGCTCACTGCCCGGCTGCCTGCCTGCTCATGGCGGCTTGCCCTGCCTGCGGCGGCTTTGCCCTGCCCGAGGCAGCTTGCCTTCTCGAGGCGTTCTGCCTGCTCGGAGAGGCTCTGGGGAACTGAACCCAGGGCCTCCCACGTGGTAAACCAGAGCCCTACCAATTGAGCTACAGCTGGTTCCCTGATAATCAGTTTTATAAGCAAACAAAGGCATGAAACAACTAAATGGTTTTTCTAAGGCCACATACAAAGCAAGGTGAAAAATTCAGACCTCTTAATCCTTGGTTTGCTTATATCACTCCCTGGAAATTGGAACTAGATTCTAAACATTAATAAAGCTAATGAAATATTGATTTTGCATGAAGTTTATATTTTACAAATTTCTTTTACATAGATTATCTCATTTGAGTCTAGGAACAGTCCTGTGATAGAATAATGCCCTTAACTATTTAATTGGTTCCTTATTAATCAGCCTTTCAGGTATGTTATTGTGGTAGGCAGCCTCTAAGATGGACCTCAGTGATCCAATACTACCAGTGTACATGCTCTTGTGCAATCCCCTCCCCTTGAGTGTGGGATTGGATCTAGTGACTTGCTTCTAATGAATGGAATACAGCAGAAGTGATGAGATGTCACTTCCGAGATAATAAAAAGATGTGGCTTGCATGTTGGAATCTCTCTCAGCTGTTGATCTATGGAGAGCAGGCTGCAGTGTCTGAGGGAAGCAAGATGATGTCAGTAACCTTGTAGAGAGGTCCATGTGGCAATGAATTGATGTCTCCCAGCCAACAGCCAACCAGGACCTGAGGCTAGGTAAAAGCCACATGAGTGAGTTTGGAAGCAAATTTTCTCCTACTTGAGCCTTGAGAAGTCTGCAGCCTTAGCCATCATTTGATTGCAGCCTTGTAAGAGAACTGAGCCAGAAGACCCAGCTAAGCTGTGTCCAGATTCCTGACTTGAGATAATAAATATCTACTGTTTTAAGCCATTGGGTTTTGGAGTAATTTGTTGTGCAGCAGTAGATAACTAATAAGCACATCTAATCCTCATAATAGCCTTATGAGGCAGTACTAGTATGTTAGCCCCATTTAATAGACACAGAAATTGAGGTTTAGAGAGGTGAAGTAATTTTCCCCAAAGCAAGCAGTTAACAAGTGGCAGAGCTGGGATATGAACATGGCTCACTGGACTCTGGAGCTTGGGCTTGAGATCTTAACCCCTGTGCTGTGTTACCCTCTAAGAGTAAGGAACAAGATGCAATTGAACTTGACACACATGATAATGAAAAGGGATGAATACCTTCAGCTCACTGGGCGTCCAGAAACTTCACTCAAAGGAGGTTAAGGTAGGCAGGACAGGTATTAATGCCCCCATTGTAAAGATGACAAACCATTCAGGATACACAGCCAGGAAGTTGGGGCATAATCAATCAAATAACTGATTATTTTTATTAAGTGCACACTAATTGGTATGTGTCTGAGAAAGAGGCAGACATACTCAGAACACCCAAGGCAAGGTGAAAGATTATCCCAAAGTAAGTGGGTCCTGGCTGGACAGCTTATTAGCCTAAAGGTATAAACTGTCACCAATGTGCTGGAGAAAATTGCTCCATCTGCATCACAGGAGCACTGCCTCTGTACAGGAGCCGAAAACTAATCAAATTTTGTGAACTTTGAGACTTTTATTTCCTCTAAAGTCATCTTTCATCCCTTTTTGGAAAGAAGCTTCCTTTATATGTAAGTCACCAAACCTTGGGGTCAGTACATTTGGTCCTCAATACCTTGGACATAAAGTATGACCTTTTTGGGCTTATTGTATCTCAGAAAAGATGAGGATATTATATTATTTAACCAGTTAAGAATCTATAGAATCAAACATGCCTGCCAATATGAATGCACCTTGCAAATTATTTATTTGCTAATTATTAATTAAAGGACATATTTAATACTTGATATTTTTGAGCACCTATATAAGGAACTGAAAGATAGAAGGACAGAAAGATCAGAAAGTTAAAGTAGTTCAAATGAAAACATAATGAAAGAGGAAACCCCGCTCCTTTCCCTGAATGTCTACTTAAGTTCTGTTGGACTTCACGGTAGGACAATATTTATATATTGTGCAATGTCAAATTCTCATGCCAGAGGAAAAAACATTCCTTGAATAGGCAGAGTTCAACATTAAGATTTGCATGATGCACTAAAGTTTAAGGTGTAAGCTACTTAAGTAAGTATTCAGTTCTTGTTCATTTATAATATTAAAGGAGAGAATTAATTCCAATGTCACACTTTACTGTCAGAAATCTTGGAGTGGTAAATATTGTGGACTTTATAAGGATGTGTTTTGGAATGTGGATCCTTAGCTGCAGGGTTGTTAACCTACGTCTCCTTCAAATGAGGTGGGCTTTCATTTCCCATTATTCATGGGCTGTGATGGCATCCCTTTAAGTCTCTCAGGCATGCTTTCTGCCCAGTGATGTGCAAACTTAGTAAAAATCCCTCCATCATATTGATGTTACCAGGCAAGCGATTGGCTTTTGTACATTTTGTAGCTAGCCATCTTACTGAATCCCCCCATTCATTCTAATGACATTTTCATTTATTCACTTAAGTTTTCCTAGTAGATAGTCACATCATCGGTAAATAATGATCATATAACTCTTTCTGACCAATATTTGTAACACATTTCTTCTTTCCTTCTTTCTTTTTCTTTTTCTCCCTCTTTCCCTCCTTCCCTTCATTGATTAGAATATTCAGATGAGTGCTAAATAATGGTAATAACAAACATCCTTATTTTATACCTCTAGTGCCTTACCCATAAAGCATGATGTTGGCTATTGTTTAAGAAGATGTCTTTATTGTGATAAATTGGTTCCTTTGTATTTCTAATTTATTATGAAATTTTTTAAAGTCATGGAAACATGTTGAGTTTTATGAACTTTTTGGTAACTTTTAAGATGACTATTGACTTGTTGATTCTTCCTCTTTATAAAAGGTAATTTATTTTCCCCACAAAGGAAGCACTGGTACTAAAATATTTGTGATGTGACCACAAAATATTTTCCTGTCTAAAGGTTATATGTCTCTAATCCAGGGTTGTATTTCTTTCAAAGTAACTTCTACATTTTCCCTGATACTTTCAATGTAACAAATAAATTTAATTTTGTATGTTATGCTGAGCCCTGCAGATCAGTGTGGTCTGCAAACAAGTAGCCTCAGCGTCACTGGGAGTTTGTAAGAAATGCAAAGTCTTGGCATCCCCCCAGACCTACTGTTTAGAGGCTTGGAAGGCGGGGGGCAGGAATCTGAGCTTTAACATGCTTTCCAGGTGACTCTTCTGCACAAACGAAAGCCTGAGAAGCACCACACTAGAGCATGTAGCTACCACAAGACTCTCTGGGCGTAGAACACCTGCAAATGGTACTCCAGAGTCACACACTGAGCCTGGTCTCTTCTCCTGATGCATAAAGGAAGTGGATTTAGAATTTGGGGGTGGGATTGTTGGAAAAAGTTAAAGCTAAGAACACTCCCTGGAGCTTGAGGACATACCTGGTCTAAAGAAAAGGTTAGGAATGAAAAGAGATCAAATTCTAGCTAGAGGAGTGGAACTCAACCTGGACCAATTTCCCTTTATTTTCTACAAGGCCAGCACCATACCCTTCCACTGAAGTTAGAATTATTTAGACATCAGCCCACACAGGAATAATAATGAAGATAATAATTGTAGTAATAGCTACCACTTCTCCATGGCTTATATCACATAGGCCTTTCTTTATTCCTCCCAATAGCTCTATAAGGCAGCTATTTTAGAGATGGGACAACTGGGGTGCAGAGTGTTTATGAAACATATCTAAGGGCAAAGTATGGGACATCACATTACAATCAAGAGAAACAAACTGGATACTTGGAGGAAGGTAATGGAGAAAGTAACACAACAAAGGTCAAACAGCAGTGACATTTTCTTAAAAGGCCAGATACTTTATAATGATGCCTTCTCAGATATTAAAACTATTTGAGAGGAGACCAAACTGAAGGGAAAAGCAGTTAGCACCCAGGATTGAGGATCAGATGGATAAAGAACACAGAGTGTAATTCTGCCCATTCAGGACCATTACAGTTTTGGAGTGGGGATCTTGGTAGGAATTCACTAAATAGGTTATGTGAAAGATGAGAGTTGCAGCCCCAGCATTGAAGGCAAAGACTGAATGACTCACAGGGACATCATCTCCAACTGTTTTATGCTGCCAAAGCAATATACCAGAAATAGTTCACTTTTACAGTGGGATTTATTAACTTACGAGCTTACAGTTATGAGACTGTAAAAGAGTCCAAATCAAGTTGTCATCAGAAATGCTTTCTCACTGAGCTGCAGCTGTGGGTGACCAGGCACAAGGCAGGGCACAATGGCGGCTCTGCCCGTCTCCACCTTCTACTCCATGCTCACTTCCTCCCTGAGCTGCAGCTGTGGGCGATCAGGCACATGGCAGGATCTGCTCAGATCTTGTTGCCTTCAGCTTTGGTCTGTTCCATCTGTAACTTTTCTTTCTCCTGGATTCATCAGCTTCTAGAGGTTTCTCTCTGTCTCTGCAGCTTTTTCCCCCTGTGTCTGCAGCTTTTTATTCCTCTGTTTATAAAGGACTCCAGTAAGAGGATTAAGACCCACCTGGGTCACACAATCTAATCAAAGGCCTTTAACTAAGTAATTTAATCCAAAAGTCCCACCTAGAGTAGGTTTACATACACAGGAATGGATTAGCTCCAGAGACATGATCTTCTGGGGTCCACCCAGCTTCAAACTGTCACACCAGCCAAGGTACTGATGAGTCTAATGTCTGAGAGAGGGTTTTCCCAACAGAGTCTACTCTGAGAAGTTCTTCAAGTCTATAGGCATCATTTCAAAAGTGCACAGAATTAAATTTCTTTGCAGGACACTATATTTCTGAGTTGCATAGGCAGAGAGAATAGGGTGAGTTTTCTCATGAACAGTTTTTCTGTTATAGTTCAGTCATTCAGGTCTAGTTATAAAGCAGCAGTTATAGCAAAGTCTATTTCCAGTGTTAAATAAAGGTATCACCGTAACTTGTATCTACACTGTCCCTTTATGACCATTGGAAAGTTCCTACTGAAGACATTTGGCAGTATGTGCTCTCTATTTTCTTATGAGAAGTTGTACATCAAGGAGTCATATATGTTTATAGGGATTTCTACTGCCTATCCACCTTGAGTGGTTCAAGGGATATGTTTACTCACTGAAATGGAAGGGAGG
>PVKH010010606.1:0-18178 GCA_004027955.1 Chaetophractus vellerosus | reverse complement strand
CACGGGTGACTTTGCCATGCCCGTGGGGGCTCCGCCCTGCCCGTGGTGGCTTTTTGCCTTGCCCACGGCGGCTCTGCCCCGCCCACAGTGGCTTGCCTTTCTCAAGGCCGTCTGCCCGCTCGGAGAGGTCCCCGGGAACCAAACCCGGGGCCTCCCATGTGGTACACCGGCGAGCTCTTTATCCACTGAGCTATCTAGCGGGGCCTATATAGCCTTTTAGATCTTCATTATCATAATGTTTTCTGAGATTTGTCCATTTTGTCACATGTGTCAGGAGTATGTTCCTTTTTATTGCGAGTGCTATTCCAGTCCATGGATATGTCAGCCTTTATTTATCCATTCACCTTAATGACATTTGGATTTTCCCTGAAGTTTTTGGCTATCATGGCAAAAGCTTATTGAATATTTGAATAGAAGTATTTATTTGGGCATTTGTTTTCATTTTTCCTGGGTAAATACTTATCAGAAAATGTTTTATGTTTTCCAAACATTGTAAATGTTACATTGTTGATTGCTGAATTTTGTTGACTTCTTTTAGTTAGTGTTAGCTTTTGTTCTGTGTGTAGTTAATTGGAATCTGTTGGATTATTCTGAGACTTGCTTTGAAGGTTTAATAGGGCAGGTACAGAGCAGCCCTTAGTCTCAGACTAACCTAACCCCATTATTAAGACAATATCCTCTTGAGGATTCTACGTAATGCCTTGTGTATTAAGATGTCTTCCATCCTGCAGGTGGACACTCAGACGATTCTCAGCTCTGTGTGAGCTCTGGAGATTGTCCTGCCTGCATTTTTCTAGCATTTCTCTCTCTCTCTCTCCCTGCCCCTCGCTCTGTGTGTGTATGTGTGTGTGTGTGTGTGTCTTCTTTCCAGTACTCTGCTCTGCAAATTCATTCTTGCCACCTTGGCTTCCCCAAACTGTGTCCTCTGTCTCTTCATCTCAACAAGACTGCTGGCCTCTGTTTGGGCTCCCCCTCCCTGTGCTGCAGCCTGAAAACTGCCTCTTGTGGAGGCTGGGCTTGTTTCCCTTCTCTCAGCGATCACAGTCAGGTGTTTGAAAAACAGTGTTTCATATTTTGTATCTGATTGTACTAGTGTCTAAGGCATGAGGGTTATTCCAATCCTTGATATCCCATCTTGGCTGGAAGTAAAAGTGCCTGTTCTTGTTTGTTTGCTTTTTTAAACCATAAATATGGTATTGAACTTCCTTAAATGCTTTTCACATCTATTAAGATAATCTTGTAATTTTTATCTTTTAATCCATTATATATACCACATGACATTTATAGGATTTCTTATGTTAAATTTTTGTCCACTTGTGGATGAACCTACTTGATCAAATCCAAATGCTTGGATTTGATTGATAGTTTTATGGAATTTCCACATCTAACTCAGAAATACTTTTATAATTTTCTTGTGGAATTAAGATTACACTAATATCTAAAATAAGTTGCACAGATTTCCTTCTCTTCTAATTTTGTGGAAAAAAAAATTTAAAGGTAAGGAACAACTCTTTCCCAAAAGTTTGGAAGAAATTTCCTTTAAAGTTCTTTATTCCTAGAACAACTTTAAGGGTTATAAATTTCTAATTACTATTTTAACTTATTTTGTGGTTATTCATCTATACATAGATTATTTTTCTTTTTACTCCCATTTCTAAAAGTTTATGGTTTTTGAGTTGCATAAATTAATGAATTTTCTATATTATATCTTCTTAAGTTAAATGGTTATCTCATCTGTTCTTATTCTGTCTTTGAATTTGACAAACATATTTAAAGCTTTACAATTTATTTTAAATAGTGTGTTAGCTATATCTCTTAAATTATATATATGGTATTTTCATTTTTATTCAGTTTTAAGTAGTTCACAGTTTTCCTTATGATTACATATTTTTCTCAAGGTCTTTTCAAAAGTGTTTTATTTTCCAGACATATGAGATTTTCAAAAATACCCTTGTTATTTAATATTGATTTCAAAATTTATTGGATTATGATTAGAGAACAGAGTCTTTATAATGTTAATCCTTGGGAGTTTAATCAATCATATACTTTTATGCCCTAGTGTATAGTTCATATTTGTAGAAATTATGTTTTATGAATATTTCGTGAACATGTTGCACAAAGCTAATATGGTTTCCCTATTTGTTTTGTATAAAGTTCTGCACATGTATCTTAGTTTGAGCTTATGGAATCATGGTGCTCCCATTTTCTATATTTGTACCTATCTTTAATTTGCTTCATATATCTGTATGAGAATGATGAGCTAAAATCTCTAAGTACTGTTGAATTCAATTCTCTTATAGTTCTGTCCATTAGCATTTATATATGTAAAAGCTATATTATTAGATACATAAATGCTCATTTTTATATATCTTCTTGATATATAAAATATATCCTTTACCAATATACAGTAGTTCGTTTTTTATATTTCCTTAAAAGTGATTCTATCCTGATACTGTAATTGATATCTTTCTATCATAAGAAATGCCAAGATTTAGGTTAATTTTTATCTTCTCAACAATAAATTCATCATATAGAATTATCTAAGTACACATTACACATTTAAGATTGCTATCATCTTCTTCATTGTCAAAATCCTGGTAGAGTTTCGGGGAAAGTATTTCATAATTCCCCGTGACCTTAGGGTGTTTTGAATTTCACTCATTGTTTTATATATTTTCATTGCTTGAAGTTTTTTTTTTATTATTATTAAAGTAGGTTTTGCTTTGTTTTGTTTTTTTGGGGGAGGTGGGTACCAGGAGCTGGGGATTGAACCCGGGACCTCGATGAGGGAAGCTAGCACTCAACCACTGAGCCACATCAGTTTCCCTGAGTTGGTTTTTATCATTTGTCTTGTTTGTTGTTTTTGCTTTTTCAGGAGGCACTGGGAACTGAACCTCACATGTGGGAGGTGGGCACTCAACTGCTTGAGCCACACCTACTCCCTAAAATAGTTTTATTAACATACCATACAATTCATCCAAAGTGTACAATCATTGGCTTTCAGTATCATCACAGAGTTGTGCATTCATCACCACAATCAATTTTAGAACATTTTCATTGTTCCAAACATATAAAACAAAACAAAAGAGGAAAAAACCTTAACCCTTATAACCCCCTATTACTGACCCTTAGCATTGTTATAGTATCTTTGTTACGACTGATGAAAACGTATTACAATATTACTGTTAACATAGTCGATAATTTGCATTGGTTGTTTCCCATATACCATACTACTATTAAAACTTTGTAATAGTGATGCACATTTGTTATAGTACATGAAAGAACATTCTTATATTTGTAGTATTATCCACAGTCGTCATCCACAACAGCATGCCCAATGTTATACAGTCCCATGGTCTTAAAAATGTATTTGATACAAAAAAATCAAAAGTTTCCTTGGGTTCCCATCCAGTTCCTCCTGAGAGATCTACTCTTGTCAATTTGGTCAGTATCTATCCAGATTCGTTATATGTGTATATGTATATTCTACAGAAATAGGATCACATTATATATGCTGTTCTGTGTTCTGTGACTTGCTTTTTTCATTTAGTAATAAATCTTTTGCATCTTTCCTTATCGGTACATAAAAATCTACCTAATTGTTTTGAACCTCTGCACAATATTTTCAATAGTGTAATCTACTGCAGTTTAACATCCGTATTGATATACATTTTTAAATAAAATTTTATGACATTATATCTTACCTACATACATAAACAATAAACATGTAGTAAAATTTGTGAATTTACAAAACAAACATGCACATCATCATACAAGGCTCCCATACATCACACCACCACCAACACTTTGCATTGTTGTGAAACATTTGTTACAAGCTATGAAAGAACATCGTCAAAATATTACTACTAACTTAGCCCATATCTTATATTTGGTGTATTTTTCCCCCAACACACCCAATTATTAACACCCTATATTAGTATATATTTATTTGTTGTCACTCAGGAGAAAACACTCTCATATTTGTCCTGTTAAACACAGTCCATCATCCACCACTGGATTCCCTGTGTTTTACAGTCCCATGCTTTGTACAATCCACTCAAATTGTACACTCAGTGGCTCTCATTTTCATCACAGAGTTAGTTATGCTGTCATCACCTCAATTTTAGAACGTTTTCATTACTTCAAAAGGAAAAATCCCACATCTCCTTATAACCTCCTATTGTTGTTCCTTAGTATTGAAAAAAAAAATCTCCTTTCCATTGTTGCAAAATATTGCAATATTACTATTAACTATCATCCATGTTACATTTATTGTAATTTTGCCATGTGTCATCATATTCGTAGCGCTTTGTAAATGAAAAGTATTCTTATATTTATATTCTTATATTTATAACATTAACCACAATCTTCATCCACCACTGAAATCACTATGTTATACATTCCCTAGATTATTCTCTAGTTTTCTTTCAATTGATATTTACTTCCACAGACTACTCCTTTCAGCTACAATCACATTTAGAAATCAGCAATGTTAGTTATACTCATTATAATGTGTTACTCTCAACTCTATTCTAATTTCCACACTTTTACAATTAAACTTATTTAATAATGCTACATACATTAAGCACCATCACCCATTCTCAACCCACCTTCTATTTCCTAGTAACCTCCATGAGTTTACTCATCGTATTTAGTTCATATTAGTGAGACCATAGAATATTTGTTCTTTTGTGTCTGGCTTATTTCATGCGACATGATATCCTCTATGTTCATCCATGTTGTTATATACATCCCAATTTCATTTCTTCTTACTCTTGCTTGAAGTTTATGCTTTTTGGTTAACAAAGTACTTTAAAATCATTATGCTTTGCCAATGTAAATAAAGAATGTCACTCAAATTGCTCACAACCCCCTTTCCCTCGATTTTGGGGTCTTCTGAATTATTGGGGAAGTAGCTTCCTTCCAAGTGGAATTAGGTGTAGTTAAATTTTGATAAGCAAGATATTTGATGAAATACTAAAAGAAGTTGGACACATATGTAAAAGCCTGTTTTTTTATGAAAAAAGTAATTTTAAATTGTTAATTGTTAATTCCTAATCTGCCAAACTAGCTCTGCCAGTATTTACTTTTCACCAAGAAATCCTAAGCCATATCCCCTGAACCAACAGACATTAGTATATTTCATTTTCCCCTGTTTACCATGATTCAAATACAGAACTAATCCTACTAGCTTCTTCATAACATAAAAATATGAAACTTCTAAGTAACAACCACATATAAATATGTTTTACTCTCCCAGCTCTTCTGAAAAGATGATACATGGAACAATAATGTCTGAGAGTAAAAAGAAATAGAAATAAATAAAAGCACCTTCCCTAATATTTCCAGTAAATTTGGTACTTCAGGAAGATGTGCTGTGTTTTGCATTTACCCTGCATGTGTGTATCCCTGAGGGTATGGGCAAAATTATTTTAGAATCGTGGAAAATACGAGATGAAATACAGACTTGTCAACCTCCAATTATGACCCATCACGATCTGGCCACTACGACCAAGCCAGTTTTTCTCTCATTGTTGCCCATCTTTCCTTGCATCCATCTTACCCTGTAGACATATTAAGTGACTTGTTCTTCTTTAAACCACCTGCCCTGTTCTATACCTCTGTACCTTGGTGTGTTCACTTGCCTTTGCTAAAGTGCCTGACCCCTATCTGTTCACCAGGTGAAATCTTATTCACCTTTTAAGTTTCACCTCAAAGTATTCCTCCTTATGAAAATCCCCCTTATTACTCTAATCAGAAATAAAAATTTCTTCTCAACTCTGGCTGTTCTTTATATCAAGTCCACATTACACCAATTATCTCACGTTACTAATAAACATTATTTGCATATTAAATGTGTTTTTCGTCATTATTCCCTATCGCTTAGCACCAGCATGGCACATATTATTAATGTACCAATATTTACTGAGTGAGGCATTTGGAGTCCAGTCATTTAAAAGACACCCTCTAAACACTCCAGTCTAAGGTCATATTTGTTATTTCCTTACAGGAAGAATGACTGGGCTTACAGAAGTTTACACAGAACGGATGTGAAAATGCTCAGACACATCCCTCAGGACCCCTGAAGTCCCACAGCCTCTGACATCTCGTCCTCACAGACCTCTCTCTTCTCTGAATTGTGTCCTTATGAACCTCTAAAGGAGGTTGCAAAAGCCTAGTTTCCCATTGAGAAAAACCTGGTGGTCATGGGCCAAGAGAATAAATCCTTCAAAAGTGACATCTTTACTTATTATTCAAACTCTTGTTTTAGCTACTTCAAATGTTGTATGTATATTTGTGTGTGTATCCCAAAATTGTATTTAAATTACTTAGAAACATATATGAATATACATGCATACCTGTAAACATATATATAACTTCCCCCTTTGTCATGAGCATACACACTGTCTATATACACAGTGTCTTAAAAATACAAACAGTAACCATAAGAGAAGTAAGTTGATACTCCCCAAAGAAATTTAACTTATGGTTTATTTACTTATTATGGACTGCAGTGGGGAATGGGGTTAGAGCCTGCCATTTAGTCTCTCCATCTCCCCATCCCAAGGGGGTCCCTAAGATATATGAGCAGAGTACTAGAAACACCCTTTGGAAAACATTGATCTAGTCCAATGCCATATATTTCAATTGAGAAAATGGACTCAGACAAGTGGAGTGTGTTCCCCAAAGTCACATAGAGCCAGAACTAGAACCTGAGACACCTGACTGCTATCACAATGCCGCTTCCACTACACCAGAGGATCTTAAATCTGTCCACATGCGATCTCCTGATAAACTGGTCAGCTTTCATTTGCGCCTACAGATTCACTCTCCACTTTTTTTCACTTGTGCTGTCCCAAAGCGTCTGACCTTTATGGACTACACCAAAAGGCTCCCTTACCTTCCAGCTTGTCATTGGGTTTGGTCAATGAGGAACAGCAGCAGGAGACAGGAGGTAGGGAAAAGAATGTGGCTGGGTAAATCCTCCCTGGCTCGCTTCCTGTGGGATTACCAGGAGTTGACAGCATCCCTTCACTGACGTGCCTATTTCTGTGTTCAGATGACTGTTCTGACCCTTTGCTCCTCTAGGATCAGGGGAATAACAGCCCTCCATTGTTCTGACCCTTCTGGTTTCTCTACACCCTACCCACACCTTTGTAAATAAATAGCCCTTTTATTAAACTTTCTTCAAGTTACTCAGTTTATGTCATTGATTTCCCGTTGGGACCTTAACTGATAAACTGAGGAGCTCTTAAAAAGTACAGATACCTGGGGTTTTTCCAAAGCTCCCCAGTTGGTTCTAGCTTGTAGCCAGGATTGAAAATGTCTGCAGTAAACCGTGATGATGATTTCTGTTTTGTTGCTGAATCACCAATGCATATGCTAGCACACAAACAGTGGGAAGGGTAGAGCCTTCACCAAAAGAGAGGGAATCTCATGAGCTAAACTGGCTGGATTCTGGTGCTCTATGGTTTTTGAAGTGTACCAGTCAGGCTGATACATAGATTGATAAATGTGCAAGCACTTAGAATCCAGAAGCCTTGTAAACACATGCAAAATATTTACTTTCATGCTGTTTCTTTTTTCTTCTTCTAACACCCAAATGTCAATTTTAATGGAAGCCACCTCTCCACATATTGATTGGTTCATCTTGATTTTATTAAGGTTCATTTTAGCTGCCCAGGAAGCTTTCCTAGTGCTTGAAACATTTATAAAAAATGTTTATTTGGCAGGGATAGAGAGTGAGATGAGGTAGGTGGAGGCAAAGAAAAAATATCACATCTTGTCTAAAGTAAAACAAAGTTTGTTGCCAAGATTTCATTAATCCAATAAATAAAAATACAAGTAAGCTCCAACTTCAACAATCTCGAGTATCCCTCCTAGCTGTGAAACCACAGCACCCCAATGGCTTCTAAATGTGTCAACACATGACCTTCCCATCCCAAACTCACCAGTGTGGGAAACATGATTTATGAGGTTGTCTGACCATCCCCTGAAAGAGGTTTTAAATATTTTGCTCTTCTAATAAGTGTCATTTTCTTGAGTTCGCGGTAAATGCGTGTGGGTTCTTAGAGAAAAGGGTGGATTTTTGGCCCTGGGTGGAGGGGGCTGGGAAGAGGGAAGGCCTGAACTTGGAAGAAATTTGCAAACAGCTCTGTGGCACCTTCTGGAGTGTGAGCTAATTACTTGCCCTAAGTTGCCTAGTAAACGGTTTTTGTTTGGGAAAGTTAAGTTTCATCTCTGTTCCAAAAACTCAGAGCCAGACCAAGAAGGGAAAAAATGATGGTGTCTATGGCAAGGCTGGCAGGGCTGCCTGTCGGCTGGTTATTTGGAAAGGTTTTTAGAAGATATCTTATGAGGCATGTTAATATGTGTCATTTTTCATGACTGAAGTCAAAGGATTTAGCAGGTTGAGTCTGTGAACTTGGATAAGGCAGTGGAAAATACCAGATAATGTGTGAGCTTTCATCCCACTGGTGCCTGGCCTCTAATACCTTTAGAGATTGAGGAAGAGGACATGACTTTTTTGGACTGCTGAATGCAACAGAATCAGAAGATGGGAAAATTGGCTACCCCAACTCTAAACTCATTTTTATGTGAGAAAAAAAAGAATTTCAGTTGTTAAGAAGAAGTTCCTTGAATTAGAAGTTGTTAATGGAGTGTTTGAATGTCCTTTGAAAGGAATAGAATGAATCAAAATGTGGCATCCTTTATTCTGAGAATAAGGAGGTGATCTTCAAGGAAATAAAATATGCAGGCCTTTTCTTGGAAGTCCTCTTTTTATTCTGGTTCCTTGGAAATTTGTGTTCAAGGGGAACGGAGGGGATACTTAACTATCCTAGCCAACGGCCCTTGGTTGCAAGTAATGGAAACTCAATCAGACTAGGTTAAGCCAAAAAAAGAGTCATTTCTTTAAGGACACAGAGGTGTCTCTTGGAACCCCAAAGACCAAAACAAGGTTAGTCTTAAGAGAGACGAGAGGCAGGAGCCAGGAAGCCATGAAAAACCAAGGCACCTGCTCTGTCTGTCTGTTGTTCTGCCCCTCTGGGGCCGATGTTCTCCTGTTTTACCTTCTCACACCTTTCTGCTCCTTTCACCTCATCTTGCAGACTGGCTTTCTCTCCTTACTCTGGCCCAAGGCTGAAGGTAGCCATTCCACAGTGGTGGCTTCAATTCCAAAACTAACAGCTTCTTCATTTAAGTGACCAGCCAAGACCATAAATTAGCTAACTCCTGAAGAGTGTGCACCATGTTCCAGATTCCACACTAAGCAATTTACATGTTGTACTAACTCATTTAATCCTCCCATCTAACTTATTAAGATGTGTCCCCATTTTACAGGTAACAACATTGAGGCAGAGAAGTTAAGCAACTTGTTCAAATCCACACAGCAAGTGAGTAATAGATATAGGTTTCAAATCCAGGCAGTCAAGCTCCAGAGTCTGTGCTCTTAACCACACCTACTGTGCCTCCCTGAATCCTAGAAAAGAGAGTCCGATTGCTGGTTGGGTATACATTTAATCAGGCCTGGCCTGGGTGGGTGATGGGTCAGCAGCAAGATCGCAGAGCACAGCACAGTAGGGTGTCTCCCAGTGCTGGTGGGGAGTCAGTTTTCAGGAACTGGAAAATGGGTTGACAGATACACCAACGCCTCCCACATTACTCTACAAAAATGCCTATGCCCTCAAAGCCAAGTCAGAGGATAGGATAACAACATAGGATTGAAGATCGTTAAAGTTTGTGAGGCAGAGAGGATGTTCCTGGACATGATTATTTTCAAAGAGACAACCCCATATGTGAATGGTTGTTTTACTTTTTTTTCTAGAATTCTCTAGAGATGGGGATTTTCAATTCCCCACATGGCCATTCAGTCAGGTTTCTACAGATTGGGGAGTTCTCTCAGTATAACTAAATCCTTCTAATGGCAATTGAAACTGATTTCTTTGTCTTGCTTTCAGAGTAAACTGTGCCACAAAAAGGAACTTGTGAAGGTATTCTGAAGTAATTCTGTTCTTTGGCTGAGTGTCACACTGACTTAATTAGAAAATTCTATCAAAGGACCAATAACAAAAGCAGGAAAAATTCCTGGAATCGTGTGCCTGGAAAAAGTTTCATTAATTTATGTTTACATACATATAAATAAGTACATAAGTGAGGAAAGCATTCCAAATATAAGAGAATGTTGGCTTCATAACAGGAATGATGGGGAAGATAAAAACTGTGAACTAGGGAATAGACATTTTTTTTGGTACATACTTCTGACCCTCACCCCATAAATGTCCTAAAGCATGAGGCATGTGGAAATTTTGATGCATCCAACACTTTCCTAATGCAAAATTCCATTGACTGTATAAAATATTCTATCACAGCAAATGACCAAAGTAAAAAGAAAATTCAAACAAGATATGCTCATTTTGCTCCCAATTATCCAAAGATGTTTTCAGCTCACTCATTCCTCCCCAAACATGCCCAGTTATTGCTGTTGATAATCTTCTCACCTCTTGCAGGCTTCAAATCATTTGAGCAATTCTCATCTGTCTTTTATCAAAGCTAAATTATTACATCTGCTCCCACCTTCCAACAGACACATACACGCTTCTCGGACTTACTCCTTCCTATCGTCCCTGCAGTCTTGGTCTGGGTCTATTCCACTCCAGGCTCAACCTGTAACAATAAGCAGCCTCCTAGTCATTCTTGGCCATGCCTTCCCTCTCAGCAAACAGCAGGGGCAGTCAGCATCCATAGGCAGAACCTACACAATGCCTCCTCACCCTCACCTCTTGTGACCTCATAGAACCAATAGAAGCTGCAACTCAGCAGCCCCCTGTGACCTCTCAAAGGTGCCCATCTTGACCAAAGAGCTTCCTTCATTCCATACCTCCACCTGTGTTTTCACACCAACTCTGCTAAGTGACCTGCTTTTCCTTTCAGTTATTCTTGAGAAGTCTACCCCACTCGTGAGACACATATACTTGAGATGCCTCAAATGGACAAGCTAGAACAAACCTTCTGTTCTACCTGTGGTAAGAAAGGAAAAGTCTTCCACCAAGGTTAATCCCCCAAAGTACAAACGAGAAAATAAAGTATTGTGCTTAATACTTTAGAGTTTTCAGTCCTTTTACTTGGTCTCTCATTTCAGAGTCCAAAAGCAATTCTTTGAGATAGGTGGGGTATATATCATGTTTATCTCTACTTGCCAGATGAGGAGTCTGAGGTCTTTTGATTCTAAGTTCATTCCACTATACACCCCCAGGATTAGAACCTATTTTCATCAGCACTGAACCAAATGCTCGAGATGAGGCTAAAAGGCTTTAACCATAGAGATGGCTGCATAGGTACACATTACACATATCCAATTGATGGGTTGATTTATTTGTTCACAAGGTCTTTACTGAGCTTGTGTGCCAGCCACTGAGCTTGGGCCTGGGAGTACTTGCATTCTTTCTTACAGCTCTCCAGGTATATTTGCTGAAGACCCTGTTAGGAGTTGGGGGCTGATAATTGTAAGAGTATTGGGCAAGATGTCCCAGCCAAGCCCTGGTAGTGCAGGCTCAGTGGCCTTGACCACACTTTCTTACCCACAGATGCCTCTAGAGTTATATGACACAGTGATTGCTTTTGGAAGTCTCCTTCATTGACCCATTCACCTTTAGCTTCTCTATTTGCCAATGTTCCTCCTCCCACACTTCCTCCTTCCTCCATCCTGCCTTTCCCTAATGCCCAGGATTCTCCTTGCTCTCAGTCTCTTCCATTCACAAGGAATGGTAATCAAACCAGCTGATCTAGAAGCTCTCCCTTTCCAGGAGTTTTTCATGAAGGACAATGTTTGAAAGGGGCAATGTTTAGCTCAGATGAACTAATTGTTAAAACTTGACTGTAAGGTACTTTTTGCCTTGGTTGGGGGTGGGAGGGTTTAGCTGTGGGGAATGTTTGGCTGAAGAAAGCCTTCCTGAGGTGGTCAGGACAACTGAAAGAGGCATCAGCCCTTCTGACTACTTCTAAGGCCAGCTCTGAAGGGAAGTTTCTACATGCTCTTGACAAAGAGTCTAGGACTCAAATAATGTGTCAACTGCAAAGTGGACTCCTTGGATTTGTTTTAAATGTTAATCGCTCTCCCAGCCCAAAGTCCTCTGCCGACTTCTCTTCAAGCTTCAGGAGACTTAACGTGAACACCCTGGCCAAGGCTCCCACATGACTGGACCCTGTGACATAGAGAAAGAGAGGTTTCACTGCACAGCTGGCAGCATCCTCTGTACTTGCACTGTGACTTTGCAAAAGGCAAAATCTCCAGGCCTGTTGGGAAGGGCTCCACAAAGGAGGCGCTGTGTCAGGCCAGCTGTGTGGGGCAGTGGGTAGAGTGTGGCATGCTGAGGAGTCAGGAGACCTGGGCTTTGCTCTCTACTCTGCTCCTTCTGAGGCTGACTTTCCCAGGGCACAACCATCTCTGGGTCTCAGGTTGCTCACCTCGAGTTAGCATATCCCAAACTCTTAAGTTTTCTTGCAAGCTCTTAGACTTTGGGATTCCATGAACTTTCCTCTTAGTCCAGACTTTATGACTGATTTCACCAGAAATTCTGTGAGAAACATGGCCAGCTGTGGGAGGCAGTGGTGAGAAACAAGATGTCAAACCCAGGAGGCTGGGAACATGCTGGACTTTTCACTGTGCCTTCCGTTTCACAATTTTCCAGTTGTAAGAGGTCGGGCAGGTAATACACGGTGGCTCATTGCAACCTGGAGAAGGCATGTACCACCAAAAGGCACTCAAATTTTTTTTTTTTTAAGCACAGTGCTGCCAAAAAAACAAATCTGTGGGTGGTGCTATACCTAAGGGTGGCAAGTTTGAGGTATCACACCACCTCCACAATTAGAGCAAATACTTCTTCTGGGGACAATCAACTTTTCTGTCACCAGCCAAGAAGTTTTAATTTTAGGATCTTCAGGTTCGTGTATTCCATTTCAATCAGATGCTTTTTATGGAGTCCAAAAATCAGAAAGAAACAAACAGGATGGCTCAGATAGAAGGGAGTTTGGAAACTTACAGCCCATCTGAATTGCACAACTAGGGTTCAAGCATTGCCCCCAAAGTCGGTTCTGCTGCTGAATTGGTAACCTTGCCTGCAATAAAAATCATCTGCAACTGCCCTCGGAACTATGTATTCCTTGGAAGCTGGGAAAAGCTGCATAAGGCTGTGGCTTTTCAGATGGAGAACAGTAGGCAAAGAGTAGAGACTTCTCGCTAAGCTCCATTAACGTTTTAATAGAGCTTAAAGCAACGGTCCTCTTTGAAAATGTTTTATTCATAATTGACCAATTGTCCTTAGATATAGTTACTCTCCATGGCATCTCATTAGAAGGAGCTTTTTTGAACCCCCCTTCCAAAGCATTCATAGTAAATTCCAAACAGATGATGTCATAACAGGCCGTTACAAACCATAACATGTAGATACCATTAAAGCAATGTGGGTGCCTTTTTGATACTGAAACATCTAACTTTATTATGAAGTTTGCTATAAAACCTGCTGTGATGTTTTTAATAATATTAAAGCGTTTATTCTTTAATATTGAAATCATACTGCCTGTTACTTCTGCCACAAATGAGAATTGCCAAATCTATCAGTTTAACTTTTAAACACTTCCTTAAGAGATTTCTTTCTTCTTTCCTCTTCTTATGCATTTTTTTTTTTTTTTTTGGCTATGAAAAAGCAGATGTTCTAAAGTTACAAGTAACCAAAACCCAGCAATATATAATCAAAGGCTGAAACCTAATATTTACAATAAGCTGACGCAGTGAGAAATGTCTCCACAGTGACCCTGGTCACGAAGCGGGAACCTGCATGGTCATCAGTCCTGGCCCGACACAGCCTTCATTGATCAGGGCCCTGCACATCGTGATTCTCAATGAGGAACTTTCCTGACATCAGCAACTCTCCACCTACTTGAGACAAATGTGAAATAAATATGAAATTCCATCCTTACTGAAGCACATTCCATTAGCTTTGCAGTTGCTGCATAAGGCGGTTATGGTGGGTTCTATCATTTATGCAGAGATCCGGGCTTTGTGGTGGTTGCCCTCCTTTTGGTGTCTATCGTTATAACAAACAATGATTTTCCTAATAAACCCTTAAAGGTAGGAATTGCTGCCATAAATATTTATTTCTAATTCCTATAAGATCTGTAAATATTTATATACAGAACAATGTCACAAATAAGCAGAAGACTGGTCTTCCCTAGCAGCCATAAAATTCAAAGTAGAAGCTGGTACAGACTTGACTTAATGGGGTACCAAATTGTTAACGTTGAAATTTGGGGGAATGTGTGTGTGCCAGGGAGAAATAGAGCCTCCCCAAAGACTTTTGGTCCAAAGATGTTTCTGTATGTTCTAGCAGTTAACAGATTAATTTAATATAACAAGATCCTTTTTAAAAATGCAAATATTTCCTAGAAATGTTAAACGTATGGATTATTCCTTTTGGGGCATAACTTTATTTACTTTAGTAATCTTTTGAAGATTCTCTCCAATGCATCTTATTTTAATGAGAATATATTCGGTGCAAAATAGAAGACTATGCCCATTATAGGGGTTATAAAAATAAATGCTGCCTGGACCCCCTTAACAACTGCAAAGAGGAGAAGCTGCTGGCCCCCAACAACAGGTTTAAGTAACAGGATCCCATTCCTCCATGACTTCCTGAACCCTCTAGTTCTTTCTTACTAGAAGCCAGTTTCATTCCCAAGCCTGCCTTTCGACCTGAAATCTCTCAGCCAAACGGCTACATGTGCCACAGCCACAGGTCAACTCTGCCCACTCTTGCTCTTCTAGAACCCTAGACCAGAGCCCTGAGCTCTTATCTACTCAGAGGAAAGTTGAGATGGCAAGAATATAATTCTGTAGGCCCAACACCACCTACCCTGCAGGTTATTGTTGGAGGAAGCACTTGCTCCCCACTCTAGTAATCCCATGGGGGTGGGAGCCCAGAAAGATTGACCCCTGTGGTTTTCTTCCCACTCCTCACTAACCAGTCACCCCCAGAGCAGTGGTGAGTCAACTGATAGTGAATTTGGAAGAAAAAAATGGGCATGCTTGGCTCAGGCCCTTCCCCTCTCTCTTCTCTGGCCCCACCTGCCTACGGAAGGATGTATCAGGACTGTTTCAGTAAGGGGCCTGCCCTTGGGGGCAAGGCCTTATAATTTAGGGGTGGGGGTCAAATCCAATTCAGCAGAGTTTTAGCAAGCTCTTGTGGCCCCGCATCTAAGCCATGTTCTTTAACCAGTCAAAATCTGATGTTTGGCTCTCCAGTTATCCAACATCTGTGCCTACCTCTCACCTGATTCTGAATTTGATCAAGGAAGAGGGCTGCTATTCCTTGAGTTCCCTCAAGTCCCAGCACTTTGACACCTTCAGTGTTATAGGTGGAACCTGCTCCACCCCATGCTGCAGGTTTGTCTCCTTGTCACCTTTCCTAAAAACAGGTACAGAATTGTTCCACAGACTCTGGGAATTCTGCCTGGTGCCCTGCCTTGCAATCCTGTTCCTCATGGGAGAAATGCCTCTTTTTGGATTCAAATAAGCACAGAGAATGATCTGATTAAATCCTTAATAATGAAATGTTGGGGACATAATACTACATTACCCATTTCAGAAGTGTTTGCATTGATTTTAATGGAGGGTCATGTGAGGAATTGGTTAACCCAAAGAGGTGAGTATCTCCTGGGGCAATTTCAGGTATACTTGAGGCAGATGTTTGGGGACAAATCTAATATTAGGAATACCATACTAGGAATGGCAAGCATAAATGACCCAAAGGCCCAGGCAGGTAACAAATGCTTGAAGCTTCTGGATATAAGAAAAGCACCCATACACATATAATGATAACTGGCAATGGGCATTTGGTTTTGGTATTTAGAAGTGATAATGGATGAAAGGGAGCAAGGTAAATGGCTTTGGTCAAAATGAACCTTTTAAAAGAGGTGGCCTATACTCAGTGCCAGAATATTGTCACCGTGCAGAATATGGGCCAGTGTTGATAGATCTTTTGCATTTTCAAGAGAAACAAGCTAGAAAAGTGTATTTTTATACGAAACTGCCACCCCGTCCCTGAATGATAGCAACTAATTTAAGTAAACGGGATAAAAACAACAACAATAAAACAAAACAACACTGTGGGGGCTATTGCTGTGCAGAAAGTGTGAAGCCCAAGCTGGCCCATGAGGTGCTGTGGGCTCTGGCCAATGCCAAGACTGGCCTCCCCTCCCACCTCCCTTCCCTCCAATTTGTTTGTTAAAAGTCTGGCATCCCTAATTTGGATTTTTGCAATCACCATGAACTCCTTCAAGAACATGAGTACAGACTCATTTTCAATTGGGTGAACTCCAGCTAGCCTAAGACAGGCCTATCTTTTAGCCATGGACAGCTGCCAATACCACCTTCAGTGTACAATATCACCAGTGTCTTCTGATGTCACTTTTTAAAAAAAGTCGAATTATTATCAGAGCAAAAAAATGATGGAATTATTTTAAAATTCAGTCTTTTCCAAAGCACACAATTTTCCACCATGGACTCGAACATCTTTAAAGCTTAAAACACCTGAAAAAATCTTTTAATATAGCCTTTGTCAGCATAACGGTATCTCTTCTTTCAGACTCCCCCAGATTTTACCTTGAAACTTAGGACTTCATCCTTCTCATGACAGCTTCTTCCTCTGAGATGAAATGGGGTCAATAACTTGGACCAACTAAACCTTTAGAATGTCCATATTAACAGACACACCTAAATAATAATAATAATAAAAAGCTGAACTCCCCACTCCATTGGGTACCTGGTGACCAGGCATTTGGCCCTCCAGGTTTTATTTAGAGAAGCACAGGGAAATGTGTTTTGTCTGAGTGCTGAAAAGAGCCCACGTGCATGTAACTGAAAGCAGATGAGGCTCTTTCAGGACCTCACCAGAAGCCCAGGGCCAGGTACAGCCGTGCTGCCCTCTGTATGGCAGCTTGCACAGGAGTCTGCTCAGCTCCACCGGCCTGGGAGGGGTCCCTGCTGCAGAGCAAGTGATGGAGTTTGAAGAAAACGAAATCGAACGGCAGTAGTGGCTTAACTACCCCCCCCTGCCCCCCTCCTAAATATCCCTACTGCCCAGGAGAGGAGAATTTTATAGGGCCTGGGTTGTGAAATGCATTAAGTTTATGAGGACAAAACAAGCATCTTGGGGGTAAGAATCAGATACATTCAACCAAATTACTGGGGGGTCAGGGCCAGGGAAGGGGGTCAAACGAATAAGCATTTATCGACTGACTCAAGCTGGATCCCATTTCTCAACGCAACCACCTATTGTTGTTTGGTTGGGCATTTCTGGTTCTTTACAATAGTCCAGCTTTTGTAAGTGACTGCACTGCTTTTAAAACTTTCACCTGTTCAGAATCATTTGTTTCAAAAACTGGTTTCTGGGTGGAAGGGCTGTCAAAGTGCATATGAGCTGGTGTCGGTGCCTCTACCGTCTGGGGCCTCCCTTTGCAGCCTTCCTCATGGGTGAATGGAAAGGTTGGGCCTACAAGCTCATTGCATATGGGCAAGTAAACAGCCGGCTGCCCATACACCCACACATCTGAGGCAAAGCATGGAGGGCAGCAATTAGAAATTTTCAATTCAATTCAACAAGAATTATTCAGAGATCCCTGTCTTGAAGGAGGTGTCAGGCCCCCAAAACAGACATTGCATCATCATACATTGAATTTGGTGATTAATGAGAGTGACCATACAGGCTGGGGTGCCTGGGACAATTCCAGTTTATACCCATTGCTCCAGTGTTAATATTACTTGAGAGTCTCCCAGTTTGGAAGTAAGAGAAAAGAAGAGAGAGGGTTTCTCAACTTTTTCCTTGGCTATGATTGTCTTCCCAAGCAAAGCACCACAGCAACTTCGTTGATGTTTCTAGGAAGGTGCTTCAAAGCCCTTTAGAAATAGTTTGAGTATCTGTGCTTTCCCTGGCCCTAGAAGAAAGAGAGTAGCATTGCTCTACAAATGTTTGTCTTCTCCATTTTCCTTACAGATATCAGAGAAGAGTTGTCAGATTTAGCAAATAAAAGTACAGGGTGCCTAGTTAGATGTGGGTTTCAGATAAAGAAGGAATCGTTGTTTTTAGGATAAGAGGTTCAATCTGCAGGTGAGAATCACCAGCAT
>PVKH010010605.1:0-18171 GCA_004027955.1 Chaetophractus vellerosus | reverse complement strand
AAATTGAAATAGCCTAGTGTTAAGGGGTGCCTAAGAGTTGCCTCTGGAGAACCTCCTTGTTGCTGAAATGTGGCCTCTCTCTAAGCTAAACTCATAATATAAATATTCTCCCAGCTTGGGACATGTCTTCCAGGGATGAGCCTCACTGGCAATGAAGCATTACTAGCAAATGCCAATGGGTAGTACAACTGGGAAAAGCCTTCAAATAAAAGGGGGAAATGGTAAAGACAATGAGTTCATAATGCCAGGAGACTTCAAATTGAGTCGAGAGGTCAACCCAGAGGTAACACTTATGCAAATCCCAGTAGGAACTCCTAGGCTTCCAATATGTATATCACCCCAAACAGAGGGCCTCCTGAGGGCTTTGGAGATGTCCAAGTCCTATATCAGGGCAGATATTCCCAGAGTTTGGTGCCTTGCTAGTGGGCCCTAATTTGGAATCCTTGCTCCTGAGAGTGACAGAGTCTGACTGAAATATGTCTTCACTGCCCATGGTCCATCTGTCTCATCTATTCAAACCTATATTTGATGCCAGAGTTTTAGGTGTACTTCCATAGACCAGTGACTATGGGCTGTCCATATACCAACTGGGTCCAGAGACTCTGTGGACCTGCAACTCTTATGCTACAACTCAATGGACTCACCCAGGACACCTAGTTGGGAGTTGATGATGGACAATAGCTCTGCAGGGGAATGCAGAGATTCTGCAGCTGCAGTCAGGATAATCTCTTCCATCATATCCTTGGGATATATGCCCCCTCTCACTTGGTGGTGGAGAGGACATCACCATCCCAGACTCCTTGGGATTGGGGGAAGAACTATGGAATAGTATGGACTTGTTGGTGTCCTGCTATAGACTTGTGATATATGCAATGGAAGAAATTGCAAAATTATGTGGAGCCAGGGTCACTGGACTCTTTGGAAGCAGGGTGAGGGAAGGGCAATAGTAATGCTGTTTTTTTGGGGGGGGAGCTGGGATTTGTCATGGGTGATGTTGCAATGGAGGATGTAGGCTACCAAATTATAACTTTTAACGCATCAACCAGAAAGATAAGTATGAAAACATCCAAGAAATTGAATAATAAGTAAGGTAATGTCATTCAATTAGGAGATGAGAGAAAGGATCAGATTCATCTTTGACAGAGGTTGGGAGAAAGATGCGTCCATTGGGTTAGAAGACAGGAATAATAAAAGCAAATTTTAAAGAATTGTTAAAGTCAAATCTAGGCTGGAGTATCATTTGGAAAAAACATGGAGCCATAGAATTAAAGGGTTTGCATTCACTCTCAATATCTTCTCTGCTGGTCTCTACCAAGTGCTCATGGTGCAATCTGGGATACCTTCAGACAAGATCACTGTGTGACCTTTGAAATACCAAATATCCTCCTACTCCATTCTTACTAATTTAGGAACTGCTATTTCTTTACCAATTATAGCTTTATACTTATTTTAGTCTGCCAAATGCCAAATAAAAAATATTGAGATACTCAATTGTAGAAATGTTCTGGCTTTCTGACTGCATCTAAATGAATGGACTTTATGCCCTTTTCCTATTTATGCAACCAATGACTATATACTATTATAGATTCTTTCTAAAACCCTCCTAGAATTGGTGCATTTCCCAATGACATGTGTTCTTGCTCACTGCAATGATTAATAAATCCATATTGTTTAACCACAGGTATTCTTGGTGGTTTTTGACTAAATAAAATTGACAATTACTGTGTTAAAAGATCTAATGGAGAAGCTAGACAACAGGATCATATTCAATGTGAAACTGCATGATCGAGATGGAAACTATTAGGTCGTGTCCAATGAAATATGAGAAATAGACCCTTTACAAAGCACATGCACAACAAGTGCAATATAAGGACAAAAAAATTCAATCAACCAGATCATCAGTAGAGTGATTAAAGTTGAAGAAAATATCAGTGAACTTGATGGTATGCCAATATGAATCAAAGAAACAGGAAATAGCTTTAGAGACAAAATAAAGTCTAGGAAAAAGTATCCAAGAGCTCAGGGACAACACCAAATCATATCATATATATATAGTTAAAGTATACAACAAGAATTGAGAGGGAGTGCATTAGAAGAAATATCTATTTCTAAATACAAGGATAGAAGGCAAACTTCAGGTCCTTGAATGGTGAAGGAATCTAGGAAGATTGAATGCAAATAAATCAAACAACAAACGAAACCCACCTACCTAGACTCTTATTTCAGTCTTTTTCATTTATCATTATATTAAGCAAACGGATTTTGAATGTAGTTAAAAGGGGTAAGTTTCAGGTTACATATATATTACTATGATAAATATTTTTTTTAAAAAATGAGTGTACATCACAAACAGTGGACCTTAATGTTACCATGGGCTATAATTAATAGCAAAATTAAAAATTATAAAAATTATAAATGGGCCGGCTGGATAGCCCAGTGGATAGGGCGCCGGCATACCACATGGGAGGCCCCAGATTTGGTTCCCGGGGACCCCTCCTAGTGGGCAGACTGCCCTGAGAATGGCAAGCCACCATGGGTGGGCCAGAGCCACCGTGGGCAGGGCAAAAAGCTGCCACAGACAGGGCAAAAAGCCACCATGGGCAGGGCAGGTCGCCCGTGAATGGAGCGCAGCCAGCCACCTGTGAACTGAGAGCCGGCCGTGAATAGAAGCAGAAGCCGCCCACAAGCGGGGAAAGCTGCACCTGCACAGTGACCAGTCTCGGCGCGTCGCTGCAGTGGGGGGCTGGGGAGATACGTAATAAAATAAATAAATCTTTTAAAAAAAGTTATAAAAATGTGCCCTCATCAATTGTAACAAAGCACCACATTACTGCAAGGTTTAATAATAGGGAGTGTTTAATGGAACTCTGAATGATACATGTAATTTTTTTGGAAATAAATCACAACATAGACATGTAAATATAAAGAAAGAAAGAAAAATAAAAACCTTTTGGGGAATACTGAGCAATAAAAAAATTATTCCAGATCATAACATGAAAACCATATAATTGCTTTGATATAAAAGAGAAATGAGGGAAAATGAAAACAGTCTAGTGTTTTCATATTGCACAGAAGTTATATTAAATTATTTAATAATATCATAAATGCTTTCTAGAATATATTGTAGAAGAAAAGGGTAGTCTGAATTTAATTAAAATGAACTTTTGATGAACTTATTATTGTCTAAAAAATTATAGACTCTGTTGATTATATTTGCCAACACAAACTAACAGGATACAATTTCTAACATATCATTATACAAAAATGAAATCAAGGTTAGCACAGTTCATAATAAAAAAGACCAGAAAATGTAAAAAAATCATATATATAAAGGAATAGATGCAATGAATGTACAAGATGAGAGATTAACCAAAAAATATATTATTAAAGAATAAATGTTATCAAAGGCATCACTGATTACAAACAAGACAAAGAAGAATTACAAGAAATATAAATTTTAGACAATATAGATTTCAATTAAAAATAAGCCAGAATGAGCTACTTTATATGGTATATATGATAAGTTAAAATTTTCATAGAAAATAAGCATTTAGAGGAAATAATGCATATTCCAATGATTCAAATAAAATAATGGTTATGAACTAGTGAAATGTATTTACTCCTAAAACAGAGATTTTCCTTACTTTTAATCAATGATAAATCATTCAGGAAAATAACCAAATATAAATTTGTAATGAAAATTTTAATATGAATTAAAAATAAAAATCACTTCAATGCAAACAGTATATCTATTGCAAATGTTTAAATAATGAAAATAATCATTTTTTAATGAAAAAATAATTTCTCAATTAAACTGGGAATATTAGAGGAAACTAAAACTACAAATACAGATTCTGTATAGGAATTTTAAAGGAAATTGTAACAACCTACCTGACTAAATTTTATGGATCACTACAATATTTGGATTAATTAAGAATTCTTTGCTTTATACCTTTACTCTACTAAAAATTTGAAAACTAATAAGAAAAGAAATTAACTCAAGAATTTATTTTTAAATAACATTAATAATCCTATAAATCAGGAGAATGGCAATGATTTTTTAATCACACTGAAATTAAACAGAGAAATACTAATTATGAAGTTTGTTACACATTACGGAATGGTAAGGTTTTTAAAATGTTATCTGATAGAAAAAAGAGATTACTTCATGGAGATATGTAAGTTGGTGAAGTAAAAATCTTCATCACTCAAAACACAGCAAAATGAGATTTTTTATTTTGCTCCTATGTCAAGAAAATATTCATCCCCCAAGTTTAAATGAATGCCAAAGGAATTACCAAAGGTTATAGTGATAATTGTTAATTGAAAGTTGCAAACTAAAAATAGAAAATGACAAAAATTTGTATATTTAAGTAATATATACATACCAATATGTAAGATTCATCAATAAATAATGCTTAACATATATTTTTCTTTAACATTTGAATATATTTTCCAAATTTTCTTCATATTAGTGCATATTTTTTAGAATAACTTCATTTTTTTTTTAAAGATTTATTTATTTTATTACATATCTCCCCTTCCCCCCGCTGCGGCGATGCGCCGAGAGTGGTCACTGCACAGGCGCAGCTTTCCCCGCTTGTGGGCGGTCTCTGCATCTGTTCACGGCCGGCTTTCAGTTCGTGGGTGACTGGCTGCGCTCCATCCGCGGGCGACCTGCCCTGCCCATGGCGGCTCTTGCCATGTCCGTGGCAGCTTCTTGCCCTGCCCACGGCGGCTCCGGCCCACCCATGGCGGCTTGCCATTCTCAAGGCGGTCTGCTCGCTAGGAGAGGTCCCCGGGAATCAAACCCAGGGCCTCCCATGTGGTATGCCGGCGCCCTATCCACTGGGCTATTGAGCCGGCCCCCAGAATAACTTCATTTTATCACACTATTACACTTGGTGTAAGACCAAATATTTGAAGTACTATATTCTTTTTTAGCTGTGTGTTAATCAATAGTATCAACCAAAAGTAGTTATAAACCAGTTAATATTTTCCTACCAAAATCCACTGTGTATTAAAAACTTTGCAATAATGTAAGTATATTGATAATGGCCATGATTTATTAGTACTGCATTAATCTCTTTCCATTCCTCATCTGATTTAATCTTTAAAATTACTAAATTGACTTAGAATTACTATTTTTCTTGCACAGTTGGGGAAAATGATTTTTAAAGTTTCACTATCTTACTTAGTATTGAACTGGAATTTAAATCCTGGAATGTCCAGTTCCAAGCAGCACTCTAATTTAACCATTGTGTATATTTCTTCTCTAAAGAAAAAGTAGAATGATTATGAAAGTGCTCTCCTTATTATAATTCTGTAAATTTGGAACATGTATGGAGATTTAATGTTATAGTTTGAAAGATAACACCACACATTTTTCACATTCTTTGCCTTTATATACATATATTCAAATCATGAATTTAATGCATAGTTCATGACTTCCAATTACTAAGTCAATTACCAAAAACATACTCTTGGAAATGTTCCAGATTATGTGTGGTCAAGTAGAGGATGGTTTGGAAAAAGTGCAAATGAAAGGATTTTATAATATTTAGAGAGAGACCAACTAAATACCCAATAGGAAGGAAAGAAAAGATGAATTTAAATAGCCAGTGTCATTATCATTTCCACTGCCTGGTGTCTTATCTATCTCTTCTGCATGACTCTTATGAAAGCATTTTTCATTGCTTTGTTCCTAAGACTGTAAATGAGTGGATTCAGCATGGGGATCACCGTAGTGTAAAACACAGAGGCCTCTTTATCCTTTCCTAAGGAGTAGGACTTCTTTGGTTTTAAATAAGTAAAAATCATGGTGCCATAAAGGATGGTGACATCCAGGAGGTGGGAGGCACAAGTAGAGAAGGCTTTGTGCTTTCCTGAAGTGGAAGTAATTTTCAGGATAGTAGACAGAATGGACCCATAAGATGCAGAGATTGTGATAAGAGGCACCATTAGAGTGGAGCCAGCGAGAATGAATATCATGATTTCAGTGTCTTGAGTGTCAGTACAGGACAGGGCTAAAACTGGGGTTGTGTCACAGAAAAAGTGATAGATTACATTGGAGTTGCAGAAATGCAAACTGTTCATGCAAAGAACAACAACCAATGATTCGGTAAAACTAATCAGGTAGGGCCCAGAGACAAGTGCGCAACAGAGTTTGGTGGACATAACAACTGAGTAGTGAAGAGGATTGCAGATAGCTAAATAGCAGTCATACGCCATTGAATAGAGAAGAAAACATTCAGTGGCAGCCAAGAAGATAAAAAAGCACATCTGGGTGAAGCAGCCAGTGAATGAAATAGACTTATTGGAAGTCAGTAAGTCATCTAATGTTTTAGGTGTGAAGAATGATGAATAACTGAGATCAAGGAATGACAGGTGACTGAGAAAATAATACATAGGAGTGTGAAGATGGATATCCAGATGAATTATCAGTATCATCCGTGCATTCCCCAACAGGGTAATCAGGTATATCTGGAGAAGCAGCATAAAGACGAACTGCTGGATATCTTCAGATTCTGTCAACCCCATAAGGATGAAGTCAGGCACATTTGTGGAATTCCTATTACCTATCTTGTGCAATTTCTCTAAACTGTTGAGGAACCAAAGTTAACATTTAGTATGAATAACTTTAAAGGTTTTTTTGTATGAATGAGCTCGCTTGTCTTTACATTAGTTTAGTGTTTTTAGAAACTTAGAATAAAGAGCTGTTTGCAAAATATATGAAAAAATACTAGTTTGACTACCAAATGTAAATATATTATATATCATCATTTGGATATTATATAAAAGAATCTCATATATACTGCATAATTGGAATGAACCTAACAGTGTTACAAATCCTTCCCTTTATGAACACATTTAGGCAGATGCAAATATTATACATGTATTAATATTGTACCCATTATTAGATGATAAAAATGACACAGAAATTAAATAAATTATCCAGTATCAGAACAATTAATTGCTGGGTATGGAATTCTGCCAAGATAAGTTGAGTCCAGACAGCAAGCTCATAATAATATATTCCTATTTATATTTAATTTCGGTAAAACAAAAATAGCTAGTTATATAATAAACAATGATAGAGAACTATAATGCATCATTTACTGTTCTAATGTATCCAATGTCATTTAATGAAAATAAGAGATCAGAAATTAAACCTTCAGGGACTTTTCTGAGGTGTATTAAAATTATAGAACATTTATTAGTATTGATATTTAGAAGATATGTTGTTATTTTTACTTGAAATTTAAACTAAAAATTCTTCCATAAATTATATTTTCAAATATGTGCATTGTTTGCACATGCACACTCCTTGTATGAATTCTGTAGTTCCATTCCACAAATTTAGACTTACCTAAAGTCTAAATGAGGTCATATGCATATGTATATTCCTCTAATTATATCAATACCACATTTTATTTGATCTATACTAAATTCTAACTTTGAGAATAATACTTACAATGAGCCAAAGTTGGTGAAAAACTTTCTGGTATTATTTCTGTCTAGAAATTTTCAACCTCACAATTGTTTCACAAATAAAATATGTAAGCCATTTAACCTGCCTAACATTTTGGTGGTAGAGATAAATTATTTTTAAACATTTCTGCATGCATTTTTAAAATTCTGAGTTAAATGAAATCAAAACAGAAATTGTGTTGTGGTCATGATCAAATAGACAGTTCAACTGAAAATTATACCTCACAAGTTTTCCTGGGAACAACTGTAAACAGAAGAAGAGCAGAATATCCTTTGCAATTTTCCTTGATAATGCCACTACACCTCTTATATTGAGGGTTATTGATAATGCACAGCCATTCTTCCCTGGGACCAATTTCAAGGAAGTTTCCTTGGCATACTTCCAAGAAAAAAGTTCAAGAACAACTGCATCCATGTTAGGATTGTAACAAAGAGGTTCATCTCCCTTAGAAGTCATAAAACTTGAACACAATTTTTTTGTATATTCTTTTGTGATGCATTAATTTTTGATTAGATAATAGAGAAGGTGTTTATAGAGAAACACTTAATTACACTGTTGCTGAAAGGCCAGGACATTGACCACAGAGATTTAAGAGCACATTTTTCACAATGAAACATTTTTATATTTGAAAGTATGACACTAGGGCGTGGCTAGATACCTCAGTGGATAAAGAGCGTGCTGGGGTACCACATGGGAGGCCCTGGTTTGGTTCCCGGGGACCTCTCCAAGTGGGCAGATGGCCTTGAGAAAGGCAAGCTGCCATGGGTGGGTCAAAAGCCACCGTGGGCAAGGCAAAAAGCTGCCATGAGCAGGGCGGAGCCCCCACGGGCATGGCAAAGTCACCTGTGAAAAAGCAGAGCTGCTGCCTGCGAAGCAGAAGCCAGCAGCCCACAAAAACATGGAGGACTGCTGCCCGCAAAACATGGAGCGGAGCTGCCCGTGAAAACAGAATGGAGCCACCCACGAACGGAGCGAGCCGCCACCACGGAGGGCCTACTCGGCGAGCCGCCGCAAAGACGGGGGGAGACAAGAAGCAAACATAGAAAAACACAGAAGAATGGACACACAGCAAGAGCAAGTGGGGGGGGATATGTAATAAATAAAAAAAATAAAATAAAGTGTACAATTATAAAAAATAAAAGTATGACACTAGTATGGAGGTAAAACTGGCTCATACACTGAAATTAGAATGCAACAAAATTTAAACAGAAAATGAAATCATTCTTAAAAGTTGATATTCACATATAGTTACTTCCAATTATTTTTTTATTATAAAATGCATTTTACATCTATATATATTTTTATCACACTGTATTTTCAGTGAGATCCTGATTTTATCATTAAGCATTTGTGATATATCTTGACTTATGCCATAATAGCCTTGTGGGAAAAAAAATTAATGCATTCTATATTGGCTAGTGCCCCATAAATAATTTTATTCCAGGTGCATGCACCAGCTGATGAATGGGCAATTTTGAGGCATCACAAGAAAAAACATGATCGAGCTTCTTCACTCAGGTTTGTCAGTGTCACCTAATTCATAGACACATCAGATGTATCACTGTATTTAGTATAACAATATTTCTGCAACTTGTTTTATTATTTTAGTGTATTAGTTTTTATTTTATTAAAAGGTACATGAGAAAAGAATGTACAAATCAGTGTTGAAATGAATAAATATTTTATAATTACATTAATTGCCAAAAGCTTACTTCTTCTACATATAATTAGGTTAAATGTGTCTTAGGAATCAGGCAATAATTAATCAAGATAAAATCAATTTTCATTTAGGTTTAGAAACAACTCTTAGAGGAAAAATTGTTTATATTCCTATTTCAGGAGAAAATTATTTGTATGTATTGATTAAAACGTTACAAAAAACATATTATATATTTGATGAGTTTGGAAGTACAATACTTCAATTTAACAAAACTTCAGTGATACTTAGACATTTTTAGAGATTAAGAAGTACAGCATCAATTTATTTCACAATAGGTGATCTTAGGATTAAGTCAAATGAGAGACTAATTGGAGATTCACTATGTAAATGCCACATCGAATGGGTATGCTTAACATTGCAAAATCATCATCAACCAATTTTGAAATCATTTTTTCTATGTTCATGAAGTGAAACTGCATAGAAGTAAAACAAAGAACCTAATTTTACGACTAATATATTTGCTGAAATTTTATTGATGGGATTCCAATAGATTTCCTTAACAGTGAAATAATTTTGGCTAAAACTGAGAAGTGAGAAACAGGAAGGAAGCATGACCGTGTCTTACATTTCAATAAAACCGGGACTTTATTCTTGACATTATTCAATGTAAAATGTTTTCTTTTAAATTCTATTTCTCCTCATAATTCTGTCAAATTTTGCTTCATTCTTTTGCATATCTGTTAATTTTTTTACATCTTTCTGGAAAATTGTCTCTATTGTTTATTTTTTGTCCTAGCCTATATATCTGTGGAATACATTTGTTCAACTTTTCTAATAGTACTACTTTATACAGTAGGCTTTATGTGCTTATATGTAAAACAAATATATTTTACATCCTTTATTTTTTCTCCACATTTATTTATTATTTATTTATTTGTTTATTTATTTATTTTTAGAGAAGTTGTGGGTTTACAGAACAATCATGTCTAAAATACAGGATTCCCACATGCCACCCTACCAATTGATGAAAGTGTATTTTTAAATTTGTACTATAAATGAAAGTCCATGCTTTAACTTAGTGTTCACTGTGTAGTGATGTTCCTTGGATTCTTTTTTTTTTTTCATTCTGTTACCATATATATAGAACATTTACCCTGTAAACATATTCAGAGATACCTTTCAGTGCTGTTAATTGCATTCATAATGCTGTGCTACCGTCACCACCATCCCTTCCCAAAATGCTTCTATTAATCTAAAAAGGTACCCCATATATTTAAGCTCTAACTTTCCATAAGATATCCACATCTTGTACCCTTGTAAACTATATTCAAGATTATGACACTATGGGATTGCCTATTCTAAACCTTTCCAATCAATGAGATTATGCAATATTTGTACTTTTGTGTCTGGCTTATTTCATTCAACATGTTGTCTTCAAGGTTCATCCATGTTGTCCCATTTATCAGGACTTCATTCCTTTTTACCACTGAATAATAGCCAATTGCATATATATACCACATTTGTTTATTCAATCATTGGAAGATTGACACTTATGTTGTCTCCATCCTATGACAATTGTAATTAATGCCACTGTGAACATTGGTGTACAAATTTCTATTCAAGCCCCTGCTTTCAGTTCTTTTAGATATATAGCTATAGTGGGATTGCAGGGTCATAAGACAGTTCTATACTTTTAAGGAACTGCAAAATTGTCTTCCACAATGGCTGCACAATTTTATGTTGCCATCATCAATGAATGAGTGTTCCTATTTCTTTGCATCTTCACTAACACTTGTTATCAACCATTTTTAATACCATTCAAATGGGTGTGAAATAGTATCTCATTTTGGTTTTGATTTACTTTTCCCTGATGGTTAATGATGTTGGGCACCTTTTCATGTGCTTTCTGGCCATTTGCATATCTTCTTGGAGAGATGTCTGCTCAAGTTTTTACTCATTTTTAAATTGGGTTGTTTCCCTTTTTGTTATTTAGTTAAAGGATTTCTTTATATACACTGGATATTCATCATTTATTTGATATGATTTCCAAGTGTTTTCTCTCAATATGTGGGTTGTCTTTTTACTTTCATGATAATATCCTCTGACACATAAAAATGTTTGTTATTTTAATGATGCCCCATTTATTTCTTTTATCCTTTTGTTCTTTATTCTTGGTGTGTAAATTCTAAGAAACTATTGCCTAACAAAAGGTCCTTAAAATACTTTCCTACCTTTTGTTCTATGAGTTTGACAGTTCTAGCTGTTATGTTTAGGTTTTTAAGCCATTCTGAGTTGATTTCTGTATATGGTATGAGGTATAGGTCCATGAGGTACAGGCTCTCCCCCTTTTTTTTTTTGCAAATAGAATTCTACATTTCCCAGCACCATTTGTTGAAGAGACTATTCTTTCCCAATTTTCTTAGAGATCTTGTCAAAAATCAGTTAACCATAAGTATGAGGGTGATTTCTGAGCTTGCAATTTGTATTCCATTGGTCTAAATGTCTGTCCTTATGCCACCACTATGCTGTTTTTATTACTGTGGCTTTGTAATAAGTTGTAAGATCTGGAAGGGTGAGTCCTCCAATGTAATTCTTCTTTTACAAGATGACTTTAGGCATTTGGAGCCCCTTACACTTCCATATAAATTTCGAGATTGGCTTTTCCATTTTTGCAAAGAAGGTTGTTGGAATTTTATTAGGATTGCCTTGAATCAACCAATTGCTTTGGGTAGTATTGACATCTTAACAATCCATGAACATGGAATATCCTTATGTTTATGTAGGTCATCTTTAATTTCTTTTTAACAATGTTTTGTAGGATTCTGTGTACAAGTCCTTTCCTTAGTTAGGTTTATTTCTAGATATTTGATTCTATTAGTTGCTATTGTGATGGAATTTTTTTGAAAAAAATTTCTTCTGGTTGTTCATGGCTTTTGTTTAAAAACACTATTGATTTTGGTATGTTGATCTTGTACCCTGCCAATTTGCTATATTCATCTATTATCTCTAGGAGCTTTGTTGTAGGTTTTTCAGGATTTTCTATATATTGGATCACACAATCTGTGAATAGGGAGAGTTTACTTCTTCCTTTCCAATTTGGATGTATTTTATTTTTTTCTTCCCTAATTGCTCTGGCAGGAATTCTAGTACAATGTTAAATAACAGTGGTGACAGGGGTCATCCTTTTCTTGTTCCTGATCTTAAAGGGAAATTTATCATTCTTCCACCATTAAGTAGAATGTTAACTGTGGACTTTTCATATACGCCCTTTATCATATTAGGAAGATTCCTTCTATTACTAGTGGTCTAAGTGTTTTTATCAAAGAAATATGCTGTATTTTTTCAGTAACTTATTTACATCTGTTGAAATGATGATGCATTTTGCCTTTCATCCTGTTAATGTGGTTTATTGCATTAATTGATTATCTTCTGTTGAACTAACCTTGCATACCAGGGATAAATTGCATTTGATCATGGTGTATAATTCTTTTAATAGACTTTTAGATACTATCTTTCAGGATGTTTGCATCTATATTCATAATAGATATTGGTCTGTATTTTTAATACCTTGTGCTGTCTTTATCCAGCTTTGGTATAGCAGTGATGTTGGACTTGTAGAATGAGTTAGGGAGTATTCTATCCTCTTTAATGTTTTGGAAGAATTTGAGCAGAATTGGAGGTATGTCTTCTTGGAAAGTTTGGTAGAAATTCCCTTTGTAGCCATCTGGTCCTGGCTTTCACTTGTTGAGAGATTTTTAATTACTGAGTCAAACTCTTTAATAGTAATTGTTTAGTTAACGTCTTCTATTTATTCTTGAGATGTTGATGGTCATTTGTGTGTTTCTAATAATTTTTCCATTTCATCTAGGTTAACAAATTTATTGGCTTAAAATTTTTCATAGTATCCACTTATAGTCCTTTTATTTCAGCAGCATCGATAATAATGGCCCTATTTTTATTTCTGATTTTCATTATTAGTATCCTACCTAAAAGTTTGTCAATTTTGTTCATCTTATCCAATATGAATTTTCTTTTGTCAAAAGTCTCTATGGCTCTTTTGTTTATTTCATTTCTATTTCACTTATTTCCATTCTAATCTTTGTTATTTCCTTCCTTCTTTTCATTTTAAATTCAGTTTCTTCTGCCTTTACTGGTTTTCAAGTTTTGCAGACTTCTGATTTGAAATAATTTTTCTTTTTTAATGTAAACATTTAGAGCTCTAAATTTCACTCTCAGCACTGCTTTAGCTGCATCCCATAAGGTTTGGTATATTGTATTTTCATTTTCATTTAGCTTAGGATGTTTGCTAATTTTGCTTCTGATTTCCTCTTTAATCTATTGGATGTTTAAGAGTATGTGTTCAATTTCCACTTATTTGTGAATTTTCCCTTTCTCCTTCTCTTATTGATTTGTAGCTTCATTCTGTTGTGGTCAGAGAATATACTTTGCATGATTTCAATATTTTTTAATTTATTGAACTTTGTTTTGTTATCAAACATGTGGCCCATCCTGCAGAATGATCCATATGTAGTTGAGAAGAACATGTATTGTTTTTATTAAGTTCAATGATATGTATATGTCTGTCAGTTCTAGTTGGTTTAGTATTAATTCAACTCCTGTACTTTCTCATTGATCTTTTCTGACTGGAAGTACTATCCATTATTGAGAGCAGTTTGTTAAATTGTCCTACTATTAATGTAGAAATATCATTTTTCCCTTCCAATTTGTCAGTATTTGCTTCAAATACTTTGGTTCTATTCTGTTAGATGCATCTATATTTACAATTATTACATCTTTCTGTTGAATTTTCCTCTTTATTATTATATAATGATTGTCTTCTTCCTTTGTAATTGTTTTTTTACTTAAAGTCTATTTTATCTGATATTGGTATGGCCATTCATACTCTTGATTGGGTACTATGTGCATGGGATATGTTTTGCTATCTTTTCATGATCAACCTACCTATTTCTTTGACATTAAGATGAGTCTGTTGTACATGGCATTTATTTGCTCATACATTTTAATCCATTCCTCCAATCTCTGCCTGTTGACTGGAGAATTTAATCCATTCACTTTTTAAAAATATACTTTTTAATTTTAAAATGTATTTAGATTACATAAATGTTTCATAAAAATATAAGGGATCCCCATATGCCCCACTTCCTACATCTCCCACATTTTCCAACATTAACAACATCATTCATTAGTGTGGTACATTTGTTACAATTGATGAAATCATTTTACTAAGCATGGATTATAGTTTACATTGTATTTTACACTCTCTCCTGCACAATTTTGTAGGTTATGGCAAAATATGTAATGGCCCATATCTGTCATTGTAATGTCATTCAGGAAAATTCCCAAGTCCCCCAAATGCCCCCATATTTCATTTGTATTTCCCTCTCCCTTCCCTCAGAACCTCTAGTGGTCACTGTCTCCACAGGAATTATATAGCTTCTTCCATTGCTAGAATCACAATCAGTCTATAGTAGAATACCAGTGAGTCTACTTTAATGCATAGTTCATTCCCCAATCCTGAGGATTCTGGGATGGTGTTGCCCAGTCCACCTCTAATTGAGAGGAGGCTTTGATCCTATTGGGAAGATGGATTGGACTTTCTTGTTTGCAGTTGTAGACTCTTTCCATTCTTTGGGATGGTTGTTGTCAATCATCATCTCCTTGTTAGTTGTCCTGGGTGAGATTAATGACCTAGAGAGTAGGTACTGCAACTCTGTGAAATTTCAGGACTTAGCGGCCACATGGACAACCCAGAGATTAAAGTCTCTTGGATATATACCTACCAACTATAGGTTCAAATAAAAGGGACAGAAGAGGCATGTAAAGTCATTACCGGTACTGTGGATCTTTCTTCTGTCATTTTGGTATATAGCCTTTGTAAGTCTTAAACCTTTTCTCCTTAACTTACATTAAAGCTTACTTTTAAGTTTTTTTTGTTTTCATATGTTGTACCATATTGAGTGCCTGCTCCTTTTCATCTAGATATATTTTCCATTTGTTTTCCCAGTGGTTACCATAGGGTTAAAATTCAACATCTTAAATATAGAACAATTATGTTTGATGTGATACCAACTTAAACTCTCTAGTATGCACATGTAATTTTCCTATACCTGTGTTCCTTCCCACCATTTTTTGTACCTGTTACCAGCTGTATATTTGTATACTGTATGTCCAAAAACCTAGAGTATCATGGCTTTTATACATTATAGCACCTGTAGAAAGTAAGAAGTGGAGTTACATACCAAATAATACAATCAATGCTTCTGGCATTTATAATTACCAAAATGTTTAGCTTTACTGCAAGTCTTTTTTTCTTTATATTGCTTGGATCCAGTCTAGTGTCCTTTTATTTCAGTCTGAAGACCTCCCTTTAGCATTGCCTTTGGGTCAGGTCTAGTAATGTACTTTTTCAGTTTTTGTTTATCTGATAATGTCATCATTTCCTGCTCATTTTTGCAATAGATTTTAACAGATATATAACTCTTGGCTAATAGATTCTTTCCTTCAGCAGTTTATTATTTCAACCCTCTGCCTTCTTGCCTCCATGCTTTCTGATGAGAAATTGGCACTTAAACTTATTCAGCCTCCTTTTTATGCAACACAGTGCTTTTGTGTTGCAATTTTTAAAACTCTTTCCTTGTACTTTGCATTTGACAATGTAATCAATATATCATGGTGTGTAGTTTTCTTCCTTTTTATACTGTTTGGTATTCTCTGAGCTTCTTGGATGTTGTATTAGTCAGCCAAAGGTATGCTGGTGCAAAATACCAGAAATTGGTTGGCTGTTATAGAGGGTATTTATCTGGGGTAGAAGCCCACAGTTAAAGCAGATGTTACTTCCCTCACCAAAATATATTGCCACGTGTTGGAGCAAGATGGCTGACAATGTATGCAAGGGTTTAGGCTTCCTGGATTCCTTTCTTCCCTGGGTTTGCTTGCCTCTGGGCTCAGCTCCTCTGCTATCTCCACAAGGTCAGCTGTATGCTATGAGGCTCTCTAGGCTTTGATTCTCTACACAAGGTTAGCTGTAGATGATCAGGTAAATGGCTCTGTTTCCACAGGGCTTCAGCCATGTCTAAGAGCCCTCTCTATTCTTCTGTGTTCCTCTCCTGTGTGTTCACTTCCTAGGCTCCAGCTCAAAACTCAGCATGAGGGCTCCAACTTTGTGAGTTCCCACACACCAAAGGGTGGAGACTGAACAACCCTGACATGGCACAAAGTCCTAATCATGATTTAATTACACTCAGAGAAACAGACCAGTTTACATAATCCAATATCTAATTTTGTAATTCAGAAATATTGCCAAATTGCTGCACTCCACTCTCTAAATTCCAAAAATACATCACCATATTAAAAAAAACCTTAAATCAGTAACAATGCAAGTACAGAATCATGCTGTAATCAGTTAAAGAAAATACAGTTTGTCTTGGGGCAAATCCCGTCTTCTGCAGGCCTCTGAAACTTAAAAAAACATTTAACTGCTTCCAGTAATCAAATGTACAGCAAAAAATAAGCATTTTCATTAACATAAGGAGAAATTGAGAGGGAAACATGAGTCGTGGTTCCTCTACAGGTCAATAAACTTTCAGGGCATCCTCCATTCAATTTCAAAGTCTCAGAGTCATTCTTAAGTAAATGGTTTCTTCTCCCTGAGGCCACATGAGGACCCACCCTTTCCAAAGACTTTCCAAATGACCATTTTCTTGGTTCCACACTCATACAGCATGTGGGTGTCAACCAAACTCCAGACCTCACCCTCCAAGTACATTGGGTTGATTGCCACATTTTACCCAATCTTTGGTTTAGAATCTTACTCCCTCTAGCATAGTGACATGAAGATAACACCCCTCTAAGTTTTGGCATACAGGCTCAACTCTCTAAGAGCAATCAGTTGAAACCTTGACCTTCCCTATATGGGGGACAGGCAAACTCCTCTCAGATATTTGGGGTGCTGACAACTGCCCTAATCCTTGAGGAATGTGCTCCACCCTCTCTGTACCCTGGGGTAGCAAAACTCTCCCTGAACATTGGATGGGAACATCCACCCTCTTCAACTACTGGGGCAAACTCACCCTGTCTGTACACATGAGTGGGTTCATCTCTTGGCCCAAGGTGATGTCTTAATTCCAAATCTCAACTTCCATGGTTTTCCTTTTAAAGGTGTTTCTCCTTCAATCTCTCCTTCCATGCCCCTTTTATTCCAGGCTGGAAGTGATTTTGTTTATAAAGCACTCTCAAAATTTTATTGGTTTAGCATACAGGAAGCAGGGGTCCAAGCCATCAGACAGCAAGACTCTCCACAAGTCTTTCTAGGATAACTGCATCTTCAATCCTGACTTACATGTTACAAGTTTAGTTAAGTCCTAAAATGGGGCACTATTGCTTGGGAGCTTGATTTCCAGAGGCTTGGAATTTCCAGAATCAGTTTCTGTTTTCTTTGTGCCCAATAATTCATCCTCAGTGTATTTCTCTTCTCTAGCATTTTGCTATAAGCTATAAGAAGCCAAGCCACATTCTCTGGGTTTACTTTGGAAAGTTCTTCAGCTAAATGCCCAGGCTCACCAATTTCAAGTTCTTCCTTCCATAAAACATCAAGAGTTAATCTTGCTAAGTTATCTGTGACTTTAAAACATGGGTCACAATTCCTCCAGTTTCCAAAGTAGTTTCATCATTTACTTCTAAGGCCTTATTAAAAAGTCTCTTTTGCATCAATCTCATAATTATTTCCTCCTAAGGCCTTATCAAAAAAACTTTAGGCTATATATTGCTACCAACATTCTCTGCAAATCAATCTAGGCCTTTTTCATCAAGCATCACTTAATTCCTCCAAAAATACCCATTACTCATTTATAAAACCATTCCAGCATTTTGGTAATTGCAAAAGTACTTCCCCACTCCATGATACCAAATTCTATATTAGTCAGCCAAAGGGGTGCTGATGCAAAATACCAGAAATCTGTGGGTTTTTATAAAGGGTGTTAATTTGGGGTAGAAGCCCACA
>PVKH010010604.1:0-18172 GCA_004027955.1 Chaetophractus vellerosus | reverse complement strand
GTAATGTGTCTTCTTTTCCCAGGTGCAGGAACAGCTTGGGAGTGGTGGCTGACCAGTCTGGGTGCCAGAGCTTGGGCGGAGGTGATGCACTGCTCACAGACGGCCTGTCACTGCTGGAGGTGTGACAAGCACACCTCCTCAGAGACTGCAGTGCTTCCGTCCCAGCTTCGCGCCTTTTGGGTGTGGCTGGCTCCCCATGGCAGGCTGACTCAGTGGACTGCAGAGTGGAAGGATACAACAAAGTTGGGTTTGGAGAGAGCTCTTCCTGGTTCTTGGTAGTGTTTGAGGCACTTTCCTTAACTGGAAGGAAAAATTTTGACGAAATCACCATTGTATACTGAGCTTGTTCATATGGATAGAGCAAAGACAATGGGAGACTGTAATCAAAGGTCATTCTTAATCCAGCAACCATCTCCTTACAAAGGTCAACATTCTTCTTGCTGGGATATAGTGCATATTCATGTTGGCATGTGACATGGTGTGATGGTGATGAGGGCTCTCATTGGCTGAAAAGCCTGCATTCATAGCAAAATGCTTCACGTAGGATTCCAAAATAGTTATGATGCTGGTTTGGCATGGCAATTTCCCTGTTGCCTCCAGTTAACGCAGTCACAGTCATCCTCAGGCTTCTTCAGAACCTCAGGAACTGCTTACTGAGTTTTCAGCATTTTCATCTTTTTCTTCAACAGGGAGGCTTTTTAAGACACAGACAACACCGGGCAACCTGCAGTGCTTCTCATTTCTTCCTTTTCCTCTCGGGTGAGCTACAGCTTCTCTTGCCAATTTAGGCTGTAATCTCCAGTTTTCATCTGCGTCGGAAGCACATGATCTTCAGCTGCCCACCTGTCCCAGCTTCTGTTCCAACCATTAACATGGATCAGATACTCAGGGATTTCTCCTCCTTTTTTGTCTTTCCCAACAACATCGATAATCTGGGTCCATCTGTCAGGGCATCCCACAGGAAGCCACCTGTGCTGGGCAGTGTAGGACCAGGAGCGATTTCAGGCGAAGGGCCATGCCGGCACTCCAATACTTTCATTTTTCATATATATTATATTATCAAGTTTTTTGGTTTGTTTATTTTTTCTATGACCCCTGAATTGCTTCTGTTTCTTCTTTTCCTCTCCATCACTCAATTACATCCATCACTCAGTTACAGATATGTTAGTCAGCTTGATACTGTCCCTCAGATAACTGAAGTTCTAATCCTTGTTTGTTTTTCTTTATATGCTGCAGTTTGAATGAATTGTATCAATGTGTCTTCAAGGTCATGTATCCTTTAATCTGTTGTATACAAGTTGTTTTTATCTCATCAGATGGATTTTGAATTTCAAAAATTTCGACTTTGTATACACATATTTGTTTGCCTTTATTAAGGTATAATAAAAGTTCAGTAAATGCTATAATGTGGTCAGTATGCATGTGTATACTACATGAACCCATCACCACAATCAAGGTAACAAATATGCCCAATGCTCTCAAAAACTTCTTTGTACCATTTTTTTTTTGTGAGAAGAAATCATTTCTTTTTATTGAATTGCCACTTTTAATTCCTCCTATCCCCAGAAAGCCAATATATGTTTTCTGTCACTATCGATTAGTTTGCATTTTTTGGAGTTATATGCAAATGAAGTCTTAGAGTGTGTACGTTTTTTCTTCTGGCTTCTTTCACTCAGCATAACCATTTTGCAATGCATCTACATTTTACAATAGTTTTTTCCAATATACTGGTTCCTTTATTCCTTCGTTTCTTAACGGACATTTTAATTGTTTCAAATTTTGGGTTATTCAAAATAAAGCTGCTATGAGCTTTGATGTACACATATTTGTGCATATCTTTTCATTCTTCTTCATAATACCAAGGAAGGGAATAATAAAATCATAGTATCTGTATGATTAATTAAAAAAAAAACCAAAAAACTTCCAAATATATTCTAAAGTGGTTTCATTACCACTTATTCCCCAATAATGTATGAGAGTTAAAGGTGGTCCACATCCTTACCAACAGAAGGTATTGAAGGAATTCTTAAAATTTATTTTAGCCACTCTAATTGATATGTAGTGTTAGCTCATTGTGGTTTTAATTTGCAATTCTCTCATAAATGTCCATGTTGTACATTTTTGCATATACTCCTTAGCCATTTGTATACCTATCTTCTCTTACAAAGTGTTTGAGTCTTTGCTGATAATTTTTAATGGTCTTATTATTAAGGTTTTTTTTTTTTTTGCTCATTGGGTTTTAAGATATCTCTCTATATGGTGCATGCAAGTCCTTTATCTAATTTGTCTTGCCAGTATTTTCCCTAGTCAGTGGATTGCCTTTACATTTTCATAATGGTGTCGTTCAAATAGCTAAAGATTTTATTTGCATGAAGTTTAATTGAAATGTGTTTTCATTTTGTGGTTTGTGTTACTTGTGTTCTACCAGAGAAAATATTGCCTACCTCCCATTTTTAAAGACAGTATTCTAACAACTTTAGAGTTTTAAATTAAATATTTAGATCTATAACCCATTTTGAGTTAATATTTTGTGTATGGTGTGAAGTAGTAGTCAATTAAAATATATATATATGGATATCCAGTTAATCCAGCACCATTTGGTGAAAAAAATATTATTTCTCACTGACTATCCATGAAATTTTTATTTAACCATCAATTGATGAAACTTCTGGACTCACTTTGAGGATGTGCAAAAGTACAGAGTGTCATTCCACCATTAAAACAAATTAATAACTTTTTCTAAACCACCAGAGGGATTAGTGGAGAGTGAATTTGTTATCTACAACGGGCCTACACAGGGGAATTTTTAGGGATATGGAACAATTCTATATGAAATTGGTGTAGTAATTACATGACTATATGCATTTGTCAAAACCCATACACAATGAGCCTCACTGTATGCAAGATTTTGAAAAATCAACTAAATGCAATGGAATCCTGGCAGTAACTTGTAAATCTAAATGTATTTCAAATGTATAGCATGACATCACTAAAGAGGGTGGGGTGAAAAGGGACAGGCCTAAATTGGAAAATGATGTTTTTTCTTAATACTGTATGGCTAAAGACAAAAAGAACCACAAATAAGCATTGTACACTAGTTGGTAAATTGTTTTCTCACGAGGGTATGCATTTAGCAATTCTGAAACTACTTTACATGTATAGTAGGATTAAACAAATAAGCAAGCAAATTACAGATAATAGGAGCCAGGTTTCTCACTGTTACATAAAAACATTAAAAATAAGCAAGGAATAGAGGTCTAGAATGAGCCCTGTTGCTCTGAATCAGAGAAATCAGCATGAACTCATGTTTATTTAAATTCCTATGAAGAGTGATAGATCTTGACTAACTTTAGATTTATGTCCATGTACAGCTTAGTATGACCACATATGTTTCCTAGCTCTGCCCACTCTGAAGGCCTAGAAACAGTGGCACCTCGGCAGTAAAGAGCACACCCAGCACCCAGGTTTTGGTTTACAAATACCATTCCCCAGTAAAGTAGCCAAGGTCCTTTAGAGAAATGGATGATTCCACCTTGGGGCAGAGAAAATACAAGATGAATTGGGAGCACCTTGTAGAACCAGAAAAGAAATTTAGAAAAGAAAAGGTAGGAGACAACAAAAGGACACCGGAATAGAAGCCAACTAAAAGAATTGCCAATTGTCAAAGCCAGAAAAATTTGAGCAATCAACTAAATACTGATAGTATAGATTACAACTCCAAGTATAAAATAAATACATGAGTCCATATTGATATAAATAAATGGTTGAATTAATAAATAAATGTGGAGAAAGAACAGACCTTCCTCACAGAAAATTCCAAGTAATACATGTAGATATTTCCTCTTGCAGGAAGTGAAACTTTTTCTTCATTGCTTGAGTATAGACTGGAATTAGCAACTCACTTGCAAAATGCAGGGAACCAAAAGGGAAAAAAATTATGGGGGTGAAACCTGGAAAATACCACCTAAAGCCAGTGATCAAGGGTAATAGCAGCAGTCAAAAGTCAGGCTGACTTTATGTGCTCGTGATACCACGCGATGAGACGTCACCTCACCTTTGTGGTATTTTTTCTCCAGAAACTCTCAAAACCCCAATCTAAACATGAGAAAACATCAGGTCAACCCAGATGAATGGCCATTCTACAAAACACCTCAAAGTACTCTTTAAAATTTCAGTCATGAAGACCAAAGACAGACAGAAAAAACTACCAAGACCAATAGAGACCAGAATGACATGAGAAATAAACGAAGCATGGTACAAAGAAAGGACATTAGTGGAAAACCCAGGAAAGTCTGAATAAAAGTCTGCAGTTTAGCTAATAGTACTATGCCAATATGAAAGTCTGAGCTTTTTCAATGCTCAGTGTTTATTTATGTAAGGTATCAACAAAAATATATGCTAGACCACTATGTACTATCTTAGAAAATTTTATGTAAATCTAAATTTTTTAAAAAAAAGTTTATTACAAACAAAACAATAAATCAACTGGGAAAATAGTTTTAATATTTGGAGTGGCTAGGAGATATGTTACCCAGGGAAACATGTTCTTAAATTTAATCCGTTCCTGTAGGTATGAATGCTGGTAAATAGAACCTTTGATGAGTTTACTTCAGGTAAAGTGTGGCCCAGCTGAAGCAGGATGGGCCTTAATCCTGTTACTGAGGGCCTTATAGGAAGGCCACAGAGAGAGAGAACAGCCAAAAGCTGGGAGTCAACAGAACCTGGTAAAGAAAAGAGAAGCCAGGAGAGATCTCCATGTGCATTGCCATGTGACAGAGAAGCCAGGGTCCAGGGATCACCAGCAGCCAGCCCCAGGATGCCACCGTCTTCTGGGAGAAAGCATCTCCATGGTAACACCTTGATTTCGGATCTCTCCTAGCCTCAAAACCGTGAGTCAACAAATTCCCATTGTTTCAGCAAACCCATTGCATGTATTTGTTTTGGCAAGTAGGAAACTAAAGTAATATTTACAGGCAAAAACTATATTATCATTTCATATTAAAAGCACTTGCATAACAATGTTCCATTTGAAAAACGAGCAAATGAAGAAAAATAAATCTTATGACCAGAGGAAAAATGTTTAAAATCACTTGTAATGAAAGACAATAACCTTATAAATAGAGACAACACTCAATTTCTATAAACTTGTCAAACATTTTTCTATTTATTATTCTCCAGATATAATGTAAATATCAGTTACAAATACAGTTCAAGTGAGTGTGAATTGGTGCAATATTCCCTGACAAATATTTGACAATCCACATCAAAAAGTATTTACACTGTTAGAAATATATTCTAAGGGGAAGCACAGATTTCTTATAAATTTAAGCATAACCATATAAAAGAAACCATGCTAAATTTATTTCAGAAATACTCAGGCAATGAAACATTATGTAGACATTAAAATTATTTGGTAGAAATATATTTACTGCTGTGGAAAGATGCTTAAAACATTGACATTTGAAAATAAAAATTAATTTACATAATGTATGTATAATAGATTAAAATATGAGGTCACACAATTCTTCCGTGTTGGATGTGCAGAGAGGTAAATCATCTCTCTATAAGTGTACTACAGTTACCTTGCAATCCCCACAGCCACTTCCTGCAGAAAAAAAAAAAATCTTTCTAATTCCTAGAATCTCAGTCACATCTGACTGAAATCTCAGTCTCTTTGGAGATCAGTATTCAGTTATATTCAGTCATTTCAAGAGTCTTTGTCTCCCCTTCGCTCCAGGATTGTTCTCAATTCCCAGAGGGGCTTGGTGTCTGCTTGCCCTGGGGAAGGCTATCTGGCCTGAGTGCTGTCCCCTGTTCTAGAGGCTTTCTGAAAGGGGGCTCATTTCTTCTGCTCCTTTCAGTTTTTACTTGGCATCCTCTGTTGACGTCTCTGCCACAGCTTCTGAACCCAAGGAACACGCTTCTCTTTCCAATCCTTAGCTGCCCTGGACATGCAAACTCAACCTCAGGAACTAGAGATGCCCATGACAACTTTTTACATTTTGCCAAATTCCATAGAGAACGGCGAAGTGCGAGTGGCTTTCTCCATCCACCTACATCCCCCTTCTGCCACTGCTATTTTCCTTTTCAGCCATTATATTGACAAAGAAGTTTCTCTATGAGGATTACATTCTCCATGTTCAGTGATGAGGGAGGGAAGGAAAACACACTTGAACTTTCTCAAAATATTATCCCATTAGATTCAGCACATTTCCCTTTTAGATAAAAATAAAATTTTTAAAAAACATGCAGAATGGAAGAATAAATAGTTATACATTTAAATGCACACAGAAATTACCTCTGGATACCAAGTATTCAAGATGAATTCTATTTTTATGTGTAGCAGTGTTTTCTAGCTTCCTTAAAACAAATATTTCTTTGGTAATAATAGGGCAAAATGATTCTGAGGTCCTCCCTTCAGAAAAACAGTTCTCTTATTTTCAGAGAATTTTTCATCCAGGAGAATGCAAAGATCTTTTCCAAAGCTGTGTCGCAAGCTTCATAATTGTTTTAGAATTGATTGTTCTATGAAATAGGTTTATGTGTTCTGACAGTGTGCTAATACAATAAAAAGAAATTTTAGTACCAAAAGAGTTACAATTTTTCATGGGTTGTAATAAGTTTTTTTTTTCTTTTCATTGCTGTCTCTTTGTAGATAAAATGGTATTTCATAAGCTCTTGTTTTCCAACATCAGTTTCTAGGTAATTTTTTCATCAGGATGCTTTGTTCAAGGCTAAATACAGCTCATAGAAGACTACATCCAAAAAAAACCTTAAAAAGATTTATTGTGCTATGCTTAATGGGAAATATTGTTACAGTAAAAACACATTGTAAGTTGTAACCTTGAATGTTTGTTTACTAGGATACTTGAAAGTAAATGTAACAGCCTTATTTTCCAAAATAGATAAGCTGCTTTTCTTCTGGTATCTATGTGATATTTTGAAAACAATTTTCTAAGGAATTAAGAAATTAGCATTGGCAAAATATTTTTACCTTATATTTATTATTCAAATATAAACTATGTAGCTTGGAATATTCATTCTCCAGTGCCAGAGACTCTTATTATTTTCATATGAAATAGTCCCCACTTTATGAGACTGGCTGTCACTTGTTTCTTCCTCACTTTTGATTTCGTTTGAACAACAAGAGTTCCTATTTATAAAATATCACAGATATAAAAAATATGAGTAAGAGGAACATAGTGACAACATAGACTTCTAACAGTTGGCACTAGAAATTGTTTATTTAATGCCCCTTTGTTCTTTGGAACATGGTCATAGGAACAAGCTTTGGAGTGGAACCAATATGTAAAATGAAGCCTTTCTATACAGAGTTGCCTTTTCAATAGAAAATGGTAAGGAAATAGGAAATCTAAACCCTATATAAGTTTAGCAATGATGAAAGGAAACTTAGCGCAGGGCAGTGCTAGACAAGGTGTTAGGTGTCTTATGTTCAATCCCCTGTCCCCAACTGACTGTGTAGGAGACTTGATCAAGCCATAAGCCTCCATGGGCCTCTGCTTCCTGGGCTATCACAGGACACTGTACTAGCTCAATGATTTTCACCAGAGGCTGGAGGAGGGACTACAGACGTCTCATTCACTCAACAGTTGCTGTAGTGTCAGTCACTGTAAAAGGCATGGGATATATAGTTTTGAACAAAATCATATATAATCCTTGTCTCATGGATCAGATAGTCTAGTATAAGGTATAAAAAATACTTAATTTGTATTAATATTTAATAATTAAGGGCCGGCCATATAGTCCAGTGGATAGGGCGCCGGTATACCACATGGGAGGCCCCGGGTTCGGTTCCCGGGGACCTCTCCTAGCGGGCAGACTGCCTTGAGAAGGGCAAGCCTCCATGGGCAGGCCAGAGCCGCCGTGGGCAGGGCAAAAAGCTGCCACGGACAGGGCAAAAGCCGCTAGGGGCAGGGCAGGTCACCCACGAATGGAGTGCAGCCAGCCACCCGCGAACTGAAGCAGAGCCGCCGTGAATGGAAGCAGAAACCACCCACAAGCGGGGAAAGCCACACCTGCGCAGTGACTGGCCTCAGCGCGTCGCTGCAACGGGGAGGAGGGGAGATATGTAATAAAATAAAATAAATCTTTAAAAAAATAATAATAATAATTAATAGTTAAGAATCTAAAAAATCTTCATTATGAGATTTATTATTAATTTCATCATCATCGTTATTTTACATAGTTGACATGTATTAAGTTATTTTTTATTTTCTGGGATCATTTTAAGGACTTTATATTTAATACACACAATTCTCACAAAAACCTGTGTGGTAGGTACACTTTCCTCCCAGAAGATCTGGGGCCCATGAAGATGCAGTATAGTGCCAATTTCCAACAGCTGGTGAGCTGGGGGTCAAACCCAGCTTAAACTTCATTAAATTTCATTGAGTAAATAAACACATATGTCATTACACTTGAGATTGGTTCAAAGAAAGAAATGAATATGGTACGGTGAGAGGGGTTTGGAAGTGGGATATCCAGAGCATATGTAGATTAGTTACCAGTGGAAGCTTCTCTGGAACCAGAAGGCTGAGAAAGAGGCCATATAAAAACAGAGGGAAGATCGCTTAAGGTAGAAGTAAGAGAGGAAACGATCCAGAGGCAGGAGAGCAATTGCTTGTGGGAGTAATTGAAATAAGGCCGGTTTGGCTGTAAGAAAGTATTTATGAGAAAGTTTGATAAGGTTGAGTCTAAACTGGGCCAGCGGGCAGGCATGTCCTGGGACCAGTTTCCTTCACACTCTAATCCACCCTGCACACTCACTGGATGTGTTATACTGACAGGAGTGTTACACGTGCACATCAGGTAGAAGTAAAATTGAATGTGAGCTCAGTTCCCCATTGGAGTAGATCATTTCTAAGGCTGTTTCAAGTTGCCACATCTTTGGGAAACTCAAATATTTTTAAAACTTATTTGATATCTGTTCTCTAGTGTAAATAATACAATTGTATCTCAGATCAAATTGTGACCCACACTCACAGCACCTATCCTGCCTTTAAGTAAGCTTGTCCACCTCCCCCGGGAGTACATCTCACTTTCTCCCAACCCACAGTTTTGATTTGCATTCATTTACCCACATGTGCTTATACCACTTTGAGCAAAAAGTCTACTCTTCCTGGGGATGCAAAGATGACCAAACAGGTTTGATCCTTGCTCAAAAGGAGCTTGCAGGCCGATGGGACTACAAGCAATTAAATACATAACCAAAATGTAATGTGGCAGAATGAATGATGACATGGCTTTAGGGGAAACTGGGGACATGTATGAAGAGGGTCAAAGTCAGAGACTTCTAGAGGGAAATAGCATCTAAGCTGTTGTCTGAAGAAAGTATAAACGTTGGTTAGGAAACGTGCCCTGCAGGAACAATGTTCCCCATCCTGGGCTGGCAAACTATGGCCCACGGGCCAAATCTGGCCTGCATCCTATCTTTGTAAATAAAGTTTCTTTGAGATACTGTCATGACCGTTCATTTTCCTTTCATCTATGGCTGCTTTCACACAATAATGGCAGACATAAGTAGTTGTGACAGAGACTATTATCTGCAAAGTCTAAAGTATTTACTAATTGGTCCTTTATAGGAAAGGTTTGCTGACCCAGGTCTAAATGGATGAAAGGGAGTGCAGGGGAATGAAACTGGAGAGAATATGAGAAATATATGAGAATGATAGACTGACCTGGAGCAGTAGGGAGGAGGATTCCCTACACACCCTCTCCAAAACAAGGTGTCAAAAAAGAATTTTGAAAGTAGAATCAACAGGGCATCGTGAGTGATTGACTGAAAGTTGAGTGAGAGTCAAGGATGAGTCCTACCAAATTTCCAGCTTGGGAAAATTAGTGGATAATAATAACATTCACTGATATAGGAAAGCATGCAAAAAAGAGAAAGTTTAAAGGAATGTAATGAGTAGAGGATTGTTAGTTGTAGACCTCTGCAGGACATTCAGTTGTAAAACCTAGTAAATGGTTCCATTTGTGGATGAGGATTTCAGGAGAAAAATGTCGACTGGTGGTACGGATATGGGAGTTATCATCATATGGGTGATAATTATATCTGTAAGAGAGTGGAATTAATTTCCACCACCTCCACCCATAGGGTCCAATACTGTTTTCATTTACTCTCTTGGCTTGAGGGGATGGGGGTCATTTCAGAGGATTCACATGGCCTTTCTCACCATGATAGCACTTATATCATCGGGTAAACATACAGTGTGGGGATTGCACCAACTGCCAAATATATCTATTCCAATTACCCTTTTAAGAACTAGGGTGGAGCACTGTAAGTTGGACTGTGAGCACAACTCTATTTACTCCCAGCAGGTCTCGTGCCCCTGCTCTATCAGAGGGCTGTGATGATACTTCGGTTTCCCAGATAACAAAGTCTTGGACAATGTCCAACTCTCCTCAAAATATCTGTGTATTCTTCTTCCAGGGTATAGTTACCTGGGTCAATGGCCGTAGGTTACTTTGGAAAAGAACTGGGGGAATCATTAGCACATACACATACACGTGCTGTGGCAAAGGATGACGACAGTTTATTAAGGTTACAGTTCCCATCTCCTAATCATCCATCCCTGATTTCCTCTGGTGTCATATTACCCTTATTGGTTGCCTATATAATTTTGGCACCGGAGACATTGTTTCAAATTAGTTATTTGGGTCTGGATAGAGGTCAAGCGTGACACAACGGGAGACTGAGATCATAATACATGAGGAAAAATAGTTTGTTACTTACAGGTCCCAGAGAGAAAGCAGTGCCGTGAGCGGTGACAGTTGGGAAGCACACAAGCAGAGTGAGAGGGTCCCCTGGATTTGTGCTTCCAGGGGTGCAGGTTAGTGGATTTCTCACAGGATTCAAGGACAGGTTAGTTAAAAACAAACATGTGAAATGTTGAAGGGACTGGGAACCCAGGGGTGGTGGGGATGGTTAGCTCATCATTTGGGACCAGGAGTGGGCTCTGGGTGAGGTGGGTGGGTGGTGTGGGTGTTGGCCACAGATGTGTGTGAGCTCAGGGGAGTCTAGGCCCCAGGGGAAGAAAACCGTTTATGAAACCGTCCAAAGGTCAGAGTTGAGGCAAGTGGCTTAGCCAAAATAAGATGGATACCAAGGAAGCACACACAAAAAATTGGTAGTTATGGCAGACTCCACATTCCATATCCATAACTACCTGTGAATCACGGATCCTTGGCTATGCTTCTGATCTTGCCATTCATGGTGATAGTTGTACCCATCTGACTGCTGACGACTTGATGCTTCCACTTGCCTCCACTGTTCTAGGATTTTATCTCTTCCAATGGAGATCAGTGAAGCTATTTCCATAACAGCTTCTCTTACTGTCAGCCCTGGTCTCCAGAGAAGGCCAAAGCTGAACGTCTTAATATCTCCAGTACACACCTTGTAAAATCACGTAGGCCTTGCCATGGAATTCAGATATCTGGTGGCTTTTCTAGCTTTACATAATATACCCACTCCAACATGCCCCTTTCTCTGAGCTTTGTAATCCCTTCCTCTACATCTTTAATGGCAGTACTGGAGCTTCAGCTTCACTTAGGAAAGCTTTTGCATTTCCCATGTTTCTAGTGGTCATTGTAATGGAGAGTTTACACCATCTCCTGGGGTACTTATTAAATTCTGTATCCCAAGAGAGTGACCTCCAATCAACAAAGTCTCCTTTATCCAAAATAAAGCATTATTCTCCTTATTCAAACACCATCACATATTTTCATAGCTCTGGTAGTGTGTGCTTTCTAGGTCTTGAAGCTCTTTGAGGTACAGTTCTTCTGCTTTATTATCAGGTCTAGTGCATCTTCGTGTGCTTTATGCTGTAATTTTACCAGAGTTATTTGCTCCAAGGGTAGGAGGGGGAAGGGCATATTCTGGGCATGTAACTCTTGATTTGTGGGATAGAGGCCTCTGTATCATCTTTAAGCAAAGGAGAGAGCAACAGCTCTTAAAAAGGATGGGTGGACCCCTCGTCCCCCAATCAAAGGTTCAGCTTTCTCTGATCTCAGGATTTAGAGGGAGGGGGGACCCACGGGTCTTAATTTGAAGTGTTAGTATCCCATTCTTTATTGACAGGATTCTGATTTGGCACAGATGGCCTGCCTTGGTTGAGAGTTTAGCATTCTTTGGAGCTTAGCTATTCTTTAATGATTAAGTCCTGATACTTTTCCTTAGTGTTCTCTGCCCTCTTGCTGCAGATAATCCCCTTACTTACAAACAAAACTTTGACTTGGCCTTTTGGTTTTCACACTTAGTTTTTAATTGCTAATTTATCATTCTCACCTTTTTTTTTTCCTTTCAGATCCTCCATAAGGTTATGCAATAACCACCTAATTCTATTTTCTTTGTAGTTACTGTTGCCCTCATATTTTTTTAATGCCTGGTAAATCTTTTCCTTCCAAAGGTATCCCATAAAGTTTGCCACCACTGAAAACTTTGACCATTAACTCACCACCTTGCCCCAGGGACTATTTTGCTATACCTATCACTGATGACAGAGTCCTCCATACCAGCCAGGAAGGTAGAGTTCAAATCCAAATCCCACCTTAACACCTGCTTTCTTGCATCCGTTTTGCTAGCAGATGTTATAAAGTTATTTCCTAAGGAAGCAGAATATAATACAATGTTCCATGAGCAGAGTACGGATTAAGGAGTGTTGTAGGATCTCCAACCTTAAAACAGAGGAGAAAGAAACAGGATTGGGCAGAGAGAGAAAGAATTTTGATGCAGGTTTAATGAGAGCTTTGGCTGACCCCACAGGGAGCTCTAGAGGTAGAAGGACCCTTCAGTTTGTCCCAGGTCTTTACCATCCTGCTATGATCAGTGACTGAAGGATGAGACCCTGGGCAAGGCAGCTCTATAGCCAAGGCAAACCCTGAAGGAACTTTCCACTGGAGCCTATCTGGCAAAGCACTCCCAGTAGTGTGAGCAGCAAGTCCTTCCTTGAAGGAATATACAGGGATCACTATTCATGGAGGAAAATTTGTAGGTATGCCGAAAGAAAGTTTAAGGAGCCCTTTATTCTGATGACTTTGATTTTTGTTTAATCCTGTAACAGAACAGGTAAATGCAGCTTCTGACAGTCACATCAGGGGATGTGGTGTTATCATGGATTTGTGGAGGAAGGACTTCAAATGATCTTTTATTATAATTTCAAATTATTCATTACATGGCTTGGAACAGACCAATTTACAAAAGTCTTCCCTCAGGTCCTGTATGCAACTCAAATCTTATCTTAATTTGAATCTTCCTCAAACTTAGAAAATCTATTTTCTACAGTTCAATGCCATTGCATTCTATACTGCTTTAAAAGCTTTCCAGCCATCCCATAGTTATGAATTTTATCTTCCCAAAGAGAACTTAATTCCATGAGAATGAGAACCATCACACCCTTTGCTTACTTATAAACAGAACTCTCTGAACACTGCAGTCACTCCATAAAAACAGACTATTGTCTATCCTACAGCCTCCAAAAATATTGTTGAACTGGCCCAGTGGGGAATGAAAATAAAGCTGTTACTGCTGCCTCTACCTTCACTGACATGGCTATAAACATGCTCGTAGAAGCACTGTGGATCTGGGTTGAGGGAGATTTAGCAAATGTCTCTAATGCAATCAACAGCGTGAACTAATTTTTAATGTTTTTAGGACACAATTAAGAGATGATGCTATTTCCTTTATTTCTTTTAAGATTAAAACCTGATATTAAATAAAAGTATGCAAGTCTGTGCTTTATTAAAACTTACAATATGGAAGGAGTTCTTTGTTTCCTATAGTAGAGGGAATAAAAGGAAGAATAGTGAAACCATGAAATGCACATCCAAACACACACACGTACATAAACTCACACTCATCCGCCCATCAGAGCTATCACTGATGTGCTTCTTTAGGTTTGGATAAGTCACTCACTTACCATGTATTTCCATGTCTCCATTTATAAAATAGGAATTTTCCATAAGATAAGAAAATATAGAGAAAAAGGGTAATTATATAATTATTTATCTATTTTCTCCTTATTTCTTGAAAATTTTGAACTAATATGACACCATATTAAATACTCTGACGACCACTTAGCTAAATGTAGCCACCATCATTCATAAATGGAGAACTTTTATTATTTAATATCTGGATGTGGTAGATTAAATTACGTACCTCAATTTAGTCACGTTTGTAATCCATGTTCTTGTGATTTTGAACCTATTGTCAACAGGATCTCTTGAAGAGGTTATTGTTAAGTAAGGAGTGGTCCCACTGAATTGAGTCTTAATCTGTATTACTGAGTCGTTCATAAGCAGAACAATTTCAGGCATAAATAAAGAAAGCCATGGGGAGGAGCCAGAAACTGGAAGTTAACTGAAGCCAGCTGGAATCCAGAAGAGAAAGGAGAGCACATCACCACGTGATGGGAAAACCAAGGAGCCCAGGGTTTGCTGGCAGCCAGAACTACCAGCTCTGGGAGTACACAAGCCTTATAGCCAATGTCTTGATTTAAACTTCCGGCCTCTGAAACCATGAGCCAATAAATTCCTATTGTTGAAGGCAACCCAATGTTTAGTATTTGTCATTGCATCCTGGAAAACCAGAACACTGTGTAAAGAACCTGAAGGGCAATAAAAGAAAATATGAGAAATTTTATGGAAGAAAATCTTACTGCTTCAATATAGGGATATATGATCTCAATTTGGTCTAATATATTCAATTCCTAAATTGACATAAAAAATAAAAATAAAAATAAATTTTCTAATGAGAAATTTATAAATCAGCTTTTAAATGAAAGTTTTCTCAATTAAACCATTTTTTCCCCATTGGCACACAGCTTATTCTGACAACAAAATGGCAGTTTAGCAGTTAATAAAACCAAATGTAGGGTCAGTATCTTTACACCTTCTGAGTATTATGGACTTACTCTTATATTTAGTGTGAGTCTTAAAGCTAGAATTGTCCTAACTCAGTAGCCTTTAAATCTGGAGGACCTTGCTACTATCACCAGCAAATGATTCTTGAATTTCAACTCTGCTTTCTCTACTTAGTATATAATCTTGGTTAACTTATTTAACTTCTTTGAGACTTAGTTTTCTCATCTATACAATAGGAAAATAATAGTGCCCACCTCAAAGTGTTATTATGAAGATAGCAGGAGTTAACACATGCAAAGTAGCTAGAACAGTTTTGAGTGTGTAGTAAATATTAAATGCTATTATTATCAGTCATTTATATCATAATAGCTAGCTTACAGCTGAACTCAAGAAGAAAGCAGAGCAGCCTAGGCTGATCTGGTTGCTCACAACTGAGGTCCTGGAGCTGGGCTCTGGAGACAGTGAGCCCCGAGGGGAAGGCTGAGACCTAGCAGAGTGGGCGGCCATCTTGCTTTGACACATGCCGGGACAACAGGATCAACAGTAGCTGACTTTGGGGAAGAAGCACCTCATAGTGCAGCCCCAAAGATGGACCTGAAATTTTAATGTAGGTATGTCAAACTCTCAATAGATTAAAGATATCCGAATGTCTAGATAAAGAATAATAATATATACTTTATAAGGCCTTTTGGAGGAGTATGCATAGCCACATACATCAATTTACACATTCACTAATGCTTTGTTAAGGCTTAATAGTTACCAAAGATTGTTCATGAGTTTGCTGATATAATTTATACACCGTCTTTCCTAAAAACCAATTTACAATATTTCCTTCTGAATTATTTTTATTAGGTCTTCAAAACATATTAGTAAATTTCATACTATTAGCAAAATAACTTCACAAAATGTAGACTCGTCTCTATTATTTGATTTCTATAATGAAATTCAGGATAGCTCTAATTCTATTCTATCCCAACATAAAATGCCAATGACTAAGCAAATTATTGTTCTCATACGCAGTCGTTGTTTACTAGTGTCATTCATAGTATGGTAATGAAATGATTTTTTAAAGTATTAATTTAAAACATCACAACTTTCAAATAACTTCCATTTCTTCAATTATAAGCAAACATTTAATAATAACTCAATGAATTCCATGAGAATTTGTGTAATTATGTATGACTGGAAGTAAAATTAAATGCACAAATCAAAAAACTCAAAAGCTAATATATAAGAAACAAGGACAATTTTGAACATCCAATAAAATAATATAAATAATGTTAAAGGTTAATATGCTCTAAAATAGGTCAAAGCATATTAAATAAATATAATAAAGTCATAACATTCAAAATTCTGAGTTTATTCAGATTTTGTACCTAATAATTAGATACCAGTTCAATGAAATATACTATGATATGGAATTTCTTCTGTCCTTAGTAATCATAAATGAATATCCATTTTTTTATAGCAAGACATCCAAATTAATCGATTCATTTTGTTTCTAATCAAAGGAAATATTCCTTTGAAAAAAGTATGAAATCACATTTAATACCAGTTGGGTCAAATAGAGGAGAGAAGCACAGAAATCCAGAATGGTTTCACAATTCAAACATAAATAAAATAATTATACTTGGTCAAGGATGGGTGAGCAGATGGCATCAGGGGATTCATATTTCTAGTCTACCAGCCTTGAATCTGTGAAGTGGTAGCTATTTATTATTCTTTGGTCTGTATTCATAATTTAAAAGCATTTTAGGAGAATTTAGATTTATCATCTTGTTACTCCTATAGCTGGATATTTAGATATCCATAAGTCACCTTCAAGCATCTATCACCACAAATGCAAGTCTGTCACATGACTCAAGAGTACACCAGCAAAAGACATTTCTAGAAAAATAACCAATCGTAAATTAGTAGCAGCCTACATTATGATTCTTTACAAATTTTTGGTCTTGAGATTTTACCGTTTTTATAGGAAGTAAATGATTCATTTTGCCAAGATACATTTGAATTTTTAATAAAAGAAAAATATTAATTTTATATTTGCTGGGAACCAGTAATGGCTTTGTATATTGTAACATCTTTAATAATGAAAATGGACAAACTGGGAATACTAAGAATTCATATTCCAGTTTACACATCACATATATCAGCAAATTAAATGTTTATCACAGATGTTTACACTTTTAAAAAAGCATACAAAGAGAATTGCAAATGTAAAAAAAAGTTCTCTAACAGTAATGAAAGCTCTGCTGAGATGTAGAAAGTTTAATTATCCTTCTTTTCTGCAGGCTTCTAGCAATAAAAACTAAACATATTTATATATCAGTGCTTATCATCCCCTGTTAATTCTTGTAGTGAACAATTTTATTTCTGTAGCCTTGTTTTGACTATTATAGATATTTTCATTATTATTTTAAAGTTAGGTTCAACTTGTCATTTTCTATCAAAACAAGTATGGTAGTATTTTGAATGGAGTTGCCTTGAATTAATCGATCTATTTGGAGAAAACAAACATCTTAATAATATTGACACTTTCAAGAACATGATATAGCTTTCTATTTATTTAAGTCCTCTTTCATTTTTTCATATTTTGTAGTTTGTACATATATTATTAACTTAAAGCTAAGTGTTTCATGGTTTTACTCCACTGCAAATTGTGTTGGTTTTTTATCATCCATTTTACAAATCCTCATTGCTGGTATGGGGAAACACAGTTGATTTTCATACATTTAAACACGATATTTTCCAACACTGCCTGCACAAATATATATTCTGTCTTACACGCTCTTCTTACAGTGCGACATAGACATTCATTCTAGAGGTGGGGGTTTGTATTTCCTCCCCTTGAACCTGAGTGGATCTTTGGAAGTGTTTTGACAACAGGATGCAGATGAAAAGAGAATTTGTGACTTCTCAGGTTGACCTTGGCTTCCACGTGGCTAACTCCAATTCAGGATTCTGTTACTTGTACACCAGTCATTATGTTGTAGGGAAGTGCAGTCCACATGTGGGTGTTCTGGCCAACAGCTCCAGAGAGCTCACACCCAATGAGCAACATCAACTGCCAGTTTTGTCAGTGAATGAGACTTCAGATGATTTTTGCCCCCAGAGTTTAGTCTTGTAGCAGGGTCTCCAACTTTCTGGACCAGAGAAAAACCATCCACAGCTTATCTTATCTGAACCCCTCACTTACATAAACCATTAATATAATAAATGATTATTGTTGCTTCAAACAACTATATTTGAATAATTCTATACATCAATATATAGCAATATATAGAATAATTCT
>PVKH010010603.1:0-18174 GCA_004027955.1 Chaetophractus vellerosus | reverse complement strand
CATGGTCCCACCAACACCTAGATTTTGGACCTCTAGCCTTCACAACTGTAAGACAATAAATTTCTGTTGTTTTAAGCCACACAATATATGGTGCTGTTACGCCAGCCCTTGCAAACTAAGACACCATCTATATGGAGGAGCCTATGCTTTGAACTACGCTGAGCATTACATTGCCATTTAATTTCATTGTGGATAGAGGCTGATTGTAGTCACTAGCTATCGTGCTTTTAAAAAAAATCCCTCTGTTGAGAAAATATGATATAACAGGGTGTTGTAGGCATTTTTAAATTTAAACATCCAATCTGAGCTTCAGTAAACAGGAATCCAAATGACATAGTATCACATTATCTACCAAGCTGCAGAAAAAAATAATGTAGCCCTGTTTAAGCAACCAAATACAGTTTTGAATATCATAACTTTTTCAAATTGCATCCCATTTTATTTATTATTAACAAGATTTCCTCATTAAGATCACTAACCAAAATAAATTTAGAATGCACTCAACGTCTTGTCAACTAGAATGCATGATTGTGGAGTTTAAAACTTTAAGTATTTCCTCATAATTTTAGGCAATCTGAGTGTGTTAGAAGGTGCAAAGGATATTTAACTCCAACAGAATTATATACAGTGGTATGGTTTCCTTCCCTCATAGAAAATACTTTAATAAAGTCGATAGTTTCCCATCTGTGTCCTGCTTCACTTGAGTGCTGAGATTTAATTCTCTTGAACACCTTTTCACTGAAAAAGCATAGAGAAGAAGAGGCAGAAATCAAGCTCTGTTAAGGCTTACTAGCCAGGTCAACAAAGGATTTTGGTTTCAGAATCAGAAGCAGTTTCTATTAAGTTTTTGCCTCATTATTTCCTAGGTTTGTCATATGGTCTGGCAATCTAGTGAATGCAAACTAGAAACAAAAAATGGTGTGTTTATGCTAGTAATTTTTAAATAACCTTTGATTTTTAAAATCCAGTATATATATTAGATACTTTTGGTATCCTCACTAAATTTAGGTATGCTATATCCATTGATTTCTGAGAAAGATGTGTAAAAAACACTCTCACAATGATTGGGCATTTATTGGTTTTATCTTGTTATTCTATACCTTTTGCTTTAAATAGTTCAAAGATAGATCATCATATGAAACAAGTTCACATTATCTATCTTTTCCCATTCCTTTTTATAAGTCTTTCTGTTTGTTTTGTTTTAGGTAAGTCATTTATATATAGCTAGGGTTTAAAAAAGCAACATATCCAACAAGAAAGTCTTTCACATTTAATAGATGAGTTCAATGTATTTATACTTGTTATGCTTACTAATTTATTTGGATTCTATTTTCAAAGAAAAATTCCAGTTCCATAACAGGCATTCATTAAATATTTTCTGAATAACTAAATATATTTGGCATATTTTTTCTGTGATTCCCCCCGCCCCCCACCCAGCCTTCTTTGTACTGAGTTTTCTTTATTTCCCCTTTCTTTCTCTTTACTGGTTTGAAAGTGATACACTCTATTTCTATTTTTCAGTAACATCCTAAACCTTAAATGATTACTTTGATGATCAAATTTTACAGGTGTTAATTTTAACTATTTGTTTAAGCCATCATTTTAAACATTTATATCATTTTCAGCACTGTTTCTCAGACTAATTTTCCAAAACAGAATCTAATTAAGATAACAATGGACCTGAGTCAGAACAGAAATGTGTTTACTACCTTGAATATTTAAATATTATACTCATTCAATTTTAGCATTAAATCAAGTAACTAAAGAGTAATAAAACCTAAAGACAATAAACCCAATATAAAAGTACTTAAAACCCTAATATGACACTGTATGTTAAAAAAAAAAAAAGAGGATTCAATATAAACAGAAATGCTTTGCTTTAAACTTATTTATTTGTACAGAGTATTAAAATTACCAAACCAGGATGAGGTCTCCAATAAATATTCATATCATTACGACGAGGTTTTGATTGTTGTTCTTCCCGAGGCCGCACATACTCTTGAGCTATTACGTGACTCAGTTTTTCATTGATGAAAATCTATGTTCCTTCTGTCATTTATGTGTAATCAATTGTTACAGCTTTATTTGTACTGTCTACAGCAAAAAAGGAAATTGAGATTAGCATAAATCATTGTAACATTCAACCTTTTGGTTAGCATGAAACCATACATAGGTAATAAAAGGAAGATACTGCAGTGGGAAAGAATTAACATTTCCGCAGAGTAGTTATTGATGGACAAAATCTATGAAAGTCAAATGAAATAAGGACAAGTGTCCCTGTTAATTAGTGTTTAAGCATACTAATAGAACACTTACACTTTAGCATTTTTAGAGACATAATTTATTATACAAATAAACTCAGAATTAAAAAAACATGTATTTTCCTCACTCGTGTCAAGAATTTTCATAACAATGATATTCTCCTCTGGTGCTTGTGGGGAGGGGAGGTGGAAGTCTCTACAGTATCCTTTCTGGCTTCATGGGAAGCAGAATAATGGTTCCCCAATGATGTCTATGTTCTAATCCCTGGAACGTGTGACCTTACATGGCAAAATGGACTTTGATTGACTTAAGGATGTTCAAATGGGCAATTTAATCATCCTGGATTATCTGGGTCGGCCCAATATAGTCACAAGAGTCCTTACAAGCTAAGAGGAAGGCAAGTGGGTCAGAGTCAGAAAGGAGATGTGAGGACGGAAGCAAAGTCAGAGTGATGCAATTGCTTGCTTTCAAGTTGGAAGTGGGCCACAGCCCAGGAATGTGGCTGGAAAAGGCAAGGAAATGGATCTTCCCTAGAACCTGAGGAAGGAATACAGCCCAGCCAAGACCTTTATTTTAGCCCAGCAAGACCCATTTTGGACTTTTGACCTCCAGAACTGTAAAATAACAATTTTGTGTTGTCTGTGTTTTTTTAAACCACTAAATTTGTGGTAATTTGTTACAACAGCAGTTGGAAACTAATATAGGCTTCCAGAAGTAAGAATTTCTGAGCAAAATAGAAAATTCATTCCAGGCTAGGAGTAATGACAACTGAGATTGCAGAAGGGTTAAAAACTTATCTAGATTTATCCAGCTAGTTAGTGATAGAATCAGAATTCAAATGCAGCTCTCTCTTAACTATTACTCCCTACTATATCCCCAAGAACTTAGAATAACTTCAGCACCAAATGAATAAAGGGACTATTCAGAAGCAAGTGGGAGATTGCCTTTCCCATGGCCAAAGCAATAGAAACTTTCCAGCTGGAATATGTTGGAATGGCCATAAAAATAGATGCATTTAGAAACCATAAAAGAATCTCAAATTTATGCATAGTCCTCAAGATAATACAAATGTCAAAAATCTAAAGCTACTGTTTTACCCTGGAGTGGTTCTTGGGTGGGACAAAATCAGATTGAAATGAACCATGCACAATAACATTTTCAGGATGAAGAGGCTTTATGTAAAATGTAATTTTAAATGAGTAAGCCATAATTAGACTCTTGGTTAGGCAATTGGTATAAATAAGCATAAACAGAGAGAAAACATTCTAGAGCCTAGGCATATGTATTTTAATCATGACAATGGTATGAGATTTTCTTTTTTTCTAATTATTTTTCATTTTATTATCTAGGTTTTTTTTTAATATATCATCATATTAACTTTAAACAATGATAACTTTTCCAATTTCTTGCCAGTTTCGAACCTATTATATCCTTTTTAAATTACATTGGCAATTAATTCCAGAAAAATGTTAAATAACAACAATGGAAGCAATATTTTTGTGCTTCACCACTAAGCTTAAGGCTTGAAGCATAAACATTTTTATCCTGTTAAAAAAAAAATGATCCATTGTTATGGGTTTAATTGTTTCTACCCAAAAGATATGTTTAAATCACTGGTACCTATGTATATGACCGTGCTTGGAAATAGAGTCTTTGCAGATGTATCAAGTTAAGAAGAGGTCATACTAGATTACGATGGGCCTTAAATCCAATGGCTGGTGTGCTTATAAGAAGAGGAAAGGACACACGCAGACACAGACAGACAGGGGAAGAAGCCATGTGAAGATGGAGGTAGACATATATTTAACAAGTACAGTGCTAATTACAGGTTCAAATAAAAGGGCCAGAAGAGCCAAGTGTAGGGACATTATAAATGAGTCTAACCCTGTTACATTGGGGAACATAAATGCCAAAGTGAGGCCCACTGACAGGGTACCGAACTCGGATTGTCTGCCCTGCTTATAGTGTCTCCAGAGCCCTCAGGAGCCCTGCTGTTTGAGGCACTGTTTACTGTGGCAGTCAATGAGATCCTGCTGAGACGTGTATAAGCATAACCTCCGGAATGACCTCCCGACTCACTTTGAAATCTCTTAGTCATTAAAACTCATTTGTGTTTAATATTCCCCCCTTTCGGTCAAGGTATTTTTCCAGATGCATTGCTAGTTGGGACTTGGTAATAATCCCTCGGTGCCAGGGAGACTCGTCCCAGGCGTCATGCCCTACGCCGGGTGGGGGGAAGATTCTGAGTTTATATGCTGAGTTTAAGTCTGCGGTCTGTTTATGTGCCAGTTGAGCCCTGAATCTCAGCAGAGTTGCAACCCTTACTCTACAGTTCATCTGACTCACCCAGGACAACTAACAAGGGGATGATGATGGACAGTGCACATCCCAAGTAACAGAGAGTGTCCGCAACTGTTAGCAAAACAGTTCCATCCATCTGCCCCACAGGAGCTAAGCCCACTCTCAATTAGAAACAGAATAGTCATTGCCATTCTAAATCCGCAAGATTGGCAAATGAACAAAGGGCTAAAGTTGACTTATTATTATTCTCTTATAGACATTATTATTCTACCTATGGAAGAACTTGTATCATTGATGTAAAGGCAGTGGTCGGCAGAGGGTCTGAGGGATGGGAGAAGGAAGAATCGGTATAATATGGGGGCATTTGGGGGACATTGAAATTGTTCTGCATGACATTACAATGACGGATACAGGCCATATACATTTTGTCAAAACCTATAAAATTGTGTGGGGCAAAGTGTAAACTATAAAGTAAATTGTAGTCCATGGTTAGTGTCAATGCTTCAATATGTGTTCATCAATTGTAACAAATGTACCACACTAGTGAAAGACGTTATTAATGTGAGAAACTGTGGGAAGGTGAGGACATGGAATATATGGGAATCCCCTATATTCTTGATGTAACATTTATGTAATTTAAAGCTTCTTTAAAAATACTATATATATATGTTTGTTTTAAAAGATGCAGGCAGAGCTTGGAGGGATGCAGGTACAAACCAAGGAACAAAGCTAGGAAGGAGCAAAGAAGGAGGCTTCCTTTGAGCCTTTAGAAAGAACATGGCCCTACTGATACCTTAATTTCAGACTTTTAGCCTCCAGAATGTGAGAGAATAAATTTCTATTGTTTAAAGATACACAATTTGTGATAATTTGCTATGGCAGCCCTAGGAAACTAATACATTCATCTATTCTTATTTTACTAAGAACTTATTATCAAGGATGAATGTTAAATTTCATAACGCAGTCTTTATGACATCTATGGGAATGATTATATATTTTTCTCCTTTGAGTGATTAATAAGAATTATCTCACATTATCCTTTAAAGAATTCTATAAGATCCACAGTATCCCCTTTTATATAGGAGGGCTGAAACTCTGAGAAGTGCAGAGTTAAGTCAAGCTCACACAACTGATAAGTTCCAAACCAAAATATAAACCTGTTCTGGATCTGAAATGTATATTCTTTGCACTTTGGCAGTAGTGCACTGTACTTTATAACTCTGTGTTAATAGATGGCACACTGGTCATAACAAAATACAGCTGGAAGGGAATTGCAAACCATCTAATATAATTTCCTCATTTAATTAATGTTTTAGAATAATGACTTCATTTTATATGGTAGGAAGGAGAACTATGCTCTTTAAAACAAATCAAGCAGTACTAGAAAGCTCAGAGAGAAAAGTAAAAGTAAAAACACCCAATCCCAGCAACCAGGAACCATCAAAATTAACATTGAATAAATATCTGCCTGGACTCCTTTCTAAGTGCATATTCAATGAGAAGAATAGGGAAGCAATTTAAGAACATGGGTCCTGACATCAAACTGCCTGGATTTGAATTCAGACTCTAAGTTTTAAGAGCTGTGTGATTCTGGGCATCTGATTTAACCTCTCTATGCCTCAGTCTTCTCACCTATAACATGAAAATAGCCTATAATACAAGGTTGTTGGGAGGATTAAATTACTGCAATAACTTTTCTGTAATCTAAAACTTCTTTTTTTAAAGTTAAAAAAAATGAAAAAAAATTACTGCAGCCCTATAAAGGAAGCACTCAATAAATATAAACTCTTTCTAAACCACAGAGAGGCAGGACTCTGCTCAACAAAATCACATAGTCCTTATCTGTAATCAAATACAATTTCCCATAACAAATATCTCTTCCATACTTCAACTTCAAAATTTTGAAATGTGCAGGTGTCATCATTAAAAGACTTGGATGATGAAATAGTTGGATTTCCTTTGTGTCCCAGCCCTTCTGTGTCCTGATGTCATGTTGTCCTCTATTTCCTTTGCATCTCTGCATTGGTTTCTCCCACTTCATAAGCCAATGTGTTTGTTCCTTTCTAAAGAACATTTTTTTTAAAATCCTCTCTGGTCCATGCCTCCCTGTCAAGCTCCTACCCTCTATACCTCTTTTCTGTTTGTCAACATTCATGGGAAAGAGTCCACACTTGCAGCGTGTAACTTCCCACTGTTCATTTATTCATTTACCCAGGTCATCATGCTTCTGCTCCTCGTCACCTCCCAAATCGTCTTCACAAACATCGCTAACAATTTACCAAATGCCAAGTTCAGGGAGTCCTTTAAGACCTCGCTACTGCAACTGACACTGACGAGCCTTTACTCCGCTCTTCCTCCCATTCCCTTCGCCCTGACCCTGCCCTTTATTGGCTCTTGCCTGAGACACTGTAATAACAGGTTTGCCTCCAATCTGTCTTCTCAACCACCCCCAGTTTTCTTTCTAAAACCCACATCTGTTCAACTCAATAAGAATTTATTGAATTACCAAAACAAAAAAGACATAGTTCTAAGGACAAATGCTAAAAATACGATATTACTTGAACAAAGTAATAAAATTATATATATAGTATCATATCAACTCTGTATAAATATGTGAAATGTATACATATGTCTGTATTTGTGCATGAGAAAAGACATCAAATATGAACATGGTTTTCTCTGGTGGTAAGATTCTGAATGATTATTTTACAAATGTGCATTTATTATTCTTGTAATTTAAAATACCACGTGATGTGTAGTATGTTAGAGATCATTTAATTTTGCCTAAGGTAAGAGAAAAACTCCAGGAAAGCTAAGGAGCTGTAGTATCAGTCCTAGTCACCTTTTGAAGGACGAAAGGATGTTTTCCAGGTAGACAAAGAGAAAAATTGTATTCTAGGGTGAAGGAGAATATGAGAAAATCCACAGAGGTGTGAAAGCACATTGCATATTCAGAACACAGACTATTCCAGAAGGCTACAGCACAGATGAGTGCCCATATTATAACCTTCTCTACATTCCTTGTTCATCTAATTATCTTTTCTTTATCCTTCAAGCTTTATCTAAAAAGTCACTTCCTTTGTGAAGCCCTCCATAGCCGCCTCGATTGCACAATATCTCTCATCTCTATTCCCCTAGATTATACCTCTATGTAACATTAATTACATAAAAGTAACATATCAAGCTGATTGCCTGGCTGGATCCCAGAAATTTGTTTCCTACAACTATTTCCCTGCCTCCTACAATCGTGACTTATGAGGGTTGCTTCTAGATAGTAACTTAGCGAATGGTAGGTGATCCCTACCCTATTTACCCTACTACACACACACACATACATACACACACACACCATTTAGATTTTTTATCTAAACTATGATGTGTCATTTCCAAAGGTATAAACATACTGTGAAAGCCAAACCACTGTAAAGCCTATGAAAATGTCTTCCTTTCTTCAATATTTCCCCATATTCAAGATAACTTCAATAAGAAATACAAGTAATCTGCCTTTTTAATTTGCTAGTCATTTTGGCATAATTTCATCTTGTGATATTGTTTCTGACCTTTGTACCATCAGTTAGTACATAAAATAACTTAAAGTTATTTTTATAAGTAGCCAGTACAACACATTTTGTAGTTCAGTAAATCCTAACAAGCATAACTGTTATTCTTCCATTCAATACAACCATTCAAGTCAGTATTAATTTTGATATGACTGAGATGGGAAGATGGTATGGAAAGTGGAAAGAACCCTGGCCTGGGAAGTAGGGAAGTTAGATTCTCGTCCTGGGAATGCTAACTAGCTGTGAGTCTTTGAGGAAATTCCTGAACTTCTCCTGACTTCAGCCTCCTCATCTTTAAAAGGAAGTCCTTTGGATTAATTCATTTAGAAACTTTCTTCTAACTCTAAAATGCAATATCTATTAAGAAAATTATGTACCAATTTACTGTAACTCTATCTCATTTTGCCCATTTGCAAATGACTTTTAACCTCCCTTCCAACACTGACTTCAATTTTTACATTTATATCAATAGGCAGCCAGGTTTCTCAGACACTATAATAATTTCACACTAAACAAAATGTTTTCAGGCCTCAGAATTCCTCATTTTAGTAACTTTAAAATGTAATTATTAATACCGTTTCCTCAAGAAACCAATTTCTTATCTAAGACACATGAGCAATGATGATTTGTATCATTATTTACTATAATATAAACCAGCTTAATAAAAACAAGTATCTATAATCTCATTGCCTTTTACTGTGAGATACTAGTTTTTAACATATTAAATGAATTACCTTCTTAGACAGGTAGAGTGCTAATGATGAACATGTGTCCCAACAATTATTAAAAACAAATAACACATTAAACACTGAACCACATGCAGTTAGGCTCTCACATTAAAAAAAAAAAGTGTGTTGTGTACCTTTCCCTTTGTGGAACCCACCATGCTTTACAATGGTGCTGCTGATCAAACTAAAATCAATATAATTTAAAGTCATAACTAATGCTGTAATACTTAGCCAAAACTTTGTTAAAATCTTGCTAAGTAATTGGTGTTTTTACTTGGATTTCATAATAATTTTCTCCATACAAGAAATATAAATTTTAAGTGATTCCCAGCACCAGCAGTTGCGAGGTAGAAATCAATTACCTAAATTGATTGCACACATTGATATCATTTAGCTAAAGCATTATAAAACAATCTTATCTGCTTTGAAGCTACAGTTTTGTCAAGAAAATCACAGAGCCAAAAGAAACCTCCAAAAGTAATTTTAAAAACTTGGAATACCTACTAATTCATATTTACCTCTTTAATTTATGACTTGATTATATCTTAATTTCAGATATGTGACTATGAAAGTCAATGATATTTTCCAAGCAAGAAAAGTCACCCTAATATATTAATGGGCATATTGAAGACACTCTACAGCACTAAACAACTGGAAGGATGAACCAAATCAGATGTTGAAGATTTCAGATTAAAAAAATGTTAATTTATTTTTTGCTTTATAACCAAAGCCAGGCAGGTCTAGCACAATAAGCTATATTATTCATCTGCCTGTGCTTATGGCCAAACACATAAGAAAGACAGGGCCTTTATTTTCAAACAAACTTGTCCAGCTTAGACATGTGAAACACTTTCTAAATCAGAACACCCAACTTCAAAGAGGAAAATTTCAGAGATTCCATGATCGATTAATCAGTTGCACAGCTTTCAATGTAAACACAGAAAAAAGGTCCAAAAATTCTTTGTTTTCTGGATTTTCAAAGATGTAATGAAAAATATAATGGTTTGTAAACATCAAAAAATTGTATTTTCATGTTGATTGACTAAAGCCGTTAACATGAAACTATAGCCATCAGTTTTTTCCCTTTGTGTCACAGAATTTTAAAATGTATGAGAAACTCAGTCAAATAAGCAGTAAAATTACATCCCCGCATCAGTATTTTTAAAAGCCAAAAAAAAAAAAAATGATTTGTTATTATCATGATGAGACTAGAATTAATTTAAATAACTTTGGGCTTGATTCATGAAAAACAAAAATACTTACGCAGTAGGGGGGCATTATTTCTGCATTTTTTTATATGCACGAGTCATGGTCTGTATTCAACTTCCAATTCAAAAAGAAAAGTTGCAGATTTATGTTCGCAGGTTTTTGTGTGAGTGCACAGTTCCAAAGTAAAAAATAAATAAGCCTGTTGAGAACTAATGCCTTTTAGTAGAGTGTTAAAAAGATTGCAGGCTGAACTCCAAGCAAAAATCTCATCCCAATAAACTATCACCAAAATGTTAGTAAGCACCGTGTTGTCACACTCAGGCAGCAGGGACATAATGGTGACACAGAAGAAAACTGCCACATAAATCACTTTAAAATAGCCCTTTGCTCTGTACAAGGCAGAAACTTCCATCCTCAGCTAAAGCTCATCTCCCTCCTTTTCATCTCTATGATAAAATGGCAAATGTCCAAATCACTAAAAATAATTTCAAATAAATCCCTTGGAGAGGTTGCTGCCAAACTGAGTAACAGCCTTTCGTGATTAAGAAAGAAACAAACTAGACAAAAAATGTGTAAGAAAAATTCTTTTCAGAAATGTTCTCCATTGTAAATCTGAATTGATTGGGTAGATCACACATTTTCAACTAAACTAAAGAAACTATAAATATTGATTTTTTCCCCTAATTCAGCCTTCTTGATTCTACTTGAGAAAAATATCTTTTATAAAATATAAAAATATAAAAATGGATTATATAAGTAAAATAATTTGGTATTATCAGGGCCATTTCAACAGAGGTGAATGCATTTAACTCATGAAAAATGTTCTCAGGATTTTTATAAACTATGTTTATAAAAGCCAATTTTAAGCATTCAGACCGTATCTGAAATTATTTTTTCAACAAACATTCAGCAGAAAAATATATCTAATAAGTTATCTATCTTTGAATTCAAATGGATTTTATAACTAATGATCATGAAAAGTCATTCTCATGGTAAATAATGTAAACCAACGTTATTTATCAATTTTAAAACATTAAATAACTATCTGTGTTTTTAAAATGTATTTGCATACTTACAGAAATAGAGCAGGTGAGTTATCCAATTTTAATTTAACATAAAGTATTTTTAAGAATTGCTATAACCTTTTGTTTTTCATGTTTAATTTTTTTTTTTTTGTTACTTCCTCTGTATTCCTTAAATTACCAGCTAATCTTGGCTATTTCATAGGTGCATCCTGTGAAAATTTTTTTTCTCCAACTTTATTTGACTCCTGTTTAATCATACCTTGAAAATGACTGGAGAATAAGCCTAGACATTCAAGATAATTTCATTAATCCTGTAAAAACTGTTGCAAAAAAAATGTAGACAGCACTCAACTCTCCTTGTCAATTTTGAAACAGAATTATTGCTGTTGCTGCCTGAAATTTAGCATCCTCCTTTAAACTGAAGGGGGAAAAATCAACTTGCAATTTAGACAGTTACCAAATTACCAAAACTAGTGCAGCAATTCTTAATGAGCAAAACCATTAACAATTCTCCAACTGGAGCCCCTGTTCAAATACCTTGGACACCTTGTTAGCACAGAATGAGGTGTTCAATCAAGAGACTGGGAATTGGAAGTACCAGGGCACAGTTTTGAGTGGTGATTACAAGGGCGAGAGGGTGAGTGCCAAAGTAACAGTCTTCTACCCTGCAGGAAGCTGAGAAACCTTCAAGTCTACATTTGTAAATCAGTCCGGATGATTACAGCAGTCACAAGCAAAGAACATATGAAACAATTATTTGCACCATTCTTTCACTCTTTTAATTTGCTCTTAGAATGAACAAGATGATCCCCAGAGTCACTGGCATTTTGTCTTTATAAATTTAGAGCATGCTCTAGGATTTTCTTGGCACTGTAAGGAAAGGAAAAGACTAAAGGGATAATTTCAAAGAGCATTATTTTCCTTTTCACAAGCTATTTTATTACTCAGGTTTGCTATACCTTAAAATGTACAAAGTAGTCTACAGGAGTTTAATTTGTTTTAGGCACTTTAGTTGACATTTTAAAACATAAAATATGGAATTTTGGTTAATTGTTAACTTCCAATTTTTGTGTTACTCTTTTCCATTGCAATGCAGTGGCTTAGGCATTGAAACTCTTGCATTAAGTTGATGAGGAATAACATGATATTTCCGGTTTTTAATTATCTTAATCTGCTCTTTGACCACTGACAGTTTACAAATAATTTACTACAAGATTTTAACCTTGGGCTATAATATTGAAGTTGGCCTCAAAACTCAGTAGCAAAGCAGTAACAAACTTGAATTTAAAATACCACATTTAAGCTAAATATTTTGAAAACAAGCATTATTTATCTGAAGTGAGAAAGTTGCACTGAAAAAAAAACTGAACAAAAAACTAAACCTTTCATATGCCAATACATTGGATTCACTTTATTGCTATTAAACACATTTTTAACTAAGTTGACTATTCAGACAAGTTAAATTTTACTTGTCATAAAATAAAGTGTTGATAATTGGAAAAAGGAAATGCAAATATGCATTTAAAAGTTTTGTTCTCTGCTAAAAAAAATCTCAGGTATAAATTTTTAGCTTATGAAAAATGCATATAATTTTTCTCCTTATAGCTGTTTAGGGGATGATATGCTCATTGTTCAGGGGATAGTTTTGCAAATTAATTATAGACATGAAGGTTTGCATATAAGCTCATTATATTTTATATGTCTTTATAATTTCATAAACAAATTTTGTCACAAATTAATCTGAAAGAGAATTTTCAAAAGAATTTACTTAAACACCATTTAATTTCATTTCGTTTCATGCCAACATATTAGAGGTTAGATTCTAAATCTGGATTTTCTTCAATAGTTAGATCCTGAAGACTATAAAGCATTTTAGAAAGGCTTCGATCCATTTCAGAATTTGAAAACATTATAAGCTCCTGTTTATATAAGAATGAAAGGAAAATAATATAATTTAGCTTTACCACTGATTTCTGAAAATCTAGTAAATAATATGATTAAATTTATTTTTGAAACAGGTTTGTTTATTTTCCTAAAGAGCCTTCTATTTCTTCTTGACTATTATTATTTCTGTCAGTTTGTTGGCTGAATGGAGCAATATTAAGTTTCCAGATTTTGATTTCCTGTGCTAAATCAATGGTTTAAAGTACTATAAACTTATATGGGAGATTACCATATAATTTTGTAATGTATTACAATCACATCATTTGTCCCCATACCCACAGTGATTGTTAAAATGCTGCTTTGCTCAACCAGTAAAATCTTTCTCATCATAAGTTATCCAAATGTAGAGGGCGCTGTTGTTCATATATTTTGAAAGTGTTTCATAAAGCAAAACACATTCACCTAATAGTTTAGTGTTTGTTTTTCAAAACCTATGTATAAATTCCATGGAAGGATTAATATGTAAAGTCTGAATCTAAATTCAAAGTAGCTAGAAAAGTGCTTATGTAATCGATCATTAAAGTTGCTCCACTTGCCATCAAGGTAATACATGTTTTGATTTATCTGTAAATTCTAATTACCTATAACTCATTTAAAACATTCTGATTACTTGATTTTATAGAAATATTTCAATTTTCTGGTATTATACTTATGTAGAAGAATGGCCTTGTGCTTAGGAAATGCATACTGAAAATCTTAGGGGTATCATTACTTTCAAATGATTTGGGAGAAAAATGAAGTAAAATTTGGCAAAATGTTAATAATTGTAGATTGCAGGCAGGAAACATTGGAGTGTTTGTTGTATTTTGTTTCCAACTTTTCAAATTTTCTGTATGTTTTAAATACATTCTGCATGTTTTCAAAATCCAAAGTTGGAAAAATATTTTGAGACCTTATGTGATTTTCAATTTTTTTCTGTAGTTATTTCCATTTATTGTTTTTCTAAGTAATGGTGTGTTTTTAAAAAATTCACTGAATATGCTAGCTTCCTAATGATTAACTTTTATTGCAATCCTAAAATATAAAATTTTATCCTGGGTATGTAACAAATACACTATTTCTTTCACTGATTTCTTGAGATTGAGCAGGAAAAACAGTTTTAAAAGAAAAATTCGTATTCATTCCTATCTTTATAAAAAGTTTAAAAATGGGTACATTCTGGTGATTTCTCTGATTTTTAAACTTTCTCCAGTATCATGAATTCCTATGAGTTCTCTTCTTTCGTTCTTCGATATTATAATTGTTTTACAGAATTTAAAAATAGAGTAAAAAACCCAAAACAAATACTTGTTAGAACAATTTTGTTCTGAACACGAAATTTAGGTAAGACTTTGGTGAATTTATAAAACCAATTTTAAAAATCTAAAACTGTGGCTGCATCATGTGTCTAGTGCACTAAATGCTACATAAAACTAACCAGCACCTGACCAAAAGTAGTAAATGCTGCAAACGAATTACACATGCAGATTTAAAATGCATTAATTTACAAAACTCAAACCAGACACTAAAATAGATTATATTCTAATGTAGTTTTCATTCTTAATTCTTTACATTTCATTTCATACTTAGAATAACCATTTTAATATCTTTCCATGATATTTGTATATTTGATCCATCTAAATGTATACTGAATATTGTGATAAATGCTGAAATAGTTAAAAAGAAGACATTCTCTCTAGTTAAATAAAATCACATTGAGAATTACCCTGATTTTTGGCTCAACATTTCTTTTTCATTTTTTATTCTCAGGCATGATTGAAGCAGCAATAATACACCTCTCTCTATGTCTGTTTTTGTTTTTCGGTTTTTTATTTATTTTTTTTTTCATTTAACTTGCAGAAAGGAGGGAGAGAAAGTTAGTGACTCTTACATGTAAATGTATATTCTATGCATGGTCATGAAACTAAATCACTAGAAAAACACAAATATAGCTTAAGAGAAAGTTTTGAATGTAACACAGGCAAAACTTTTCACTAGTCCCAAGTTATTTTAAAATTAAAATAAGCATGATAGAAAGTATAGAAAGAAAAAGGAGTTGACTAAAATAGCTCATAACCTAGCTTGCTCTTTGAATGAAGAATCTGAAACTTCATCTGGTTAAACTGTATCTAATCTAGCACAAACAAGCATTGTCTGATTTTTACGGTATCCATGCACATTCAAGTAGTTTTCCACCTTAAAAACCAGGGGGTGGGAGGGAATGGTGCGGGGGGGGGGGAGGACTGATCCATAACTGAGTAACAGTTGCCTTTTATGATTGGCAAGTTCTTTGGGACCAAGATACCCCCCAGCCTGACTGATGAGGACGCTGAGATGCAGTTCGGCCCTGTCTTTATGTCAAATCACTGCCATCAAAACAATGGTTCATATTACATGAAAATCTTGTGCAAATGAGCCATAATGGGAGTGAATGACAATCTCGTAAGACCATGCAGCAGGGTCCTCCTTTGATCTGAAATACTGTTAATCTTTCTCAAACATAGCACACTAAGCATACTTGGCAAATCCTGGATGAGAAAGTCGCTCTACTGCAGATCCAGAGATGAACAAGCTGTAAGTGAAATAGACACCAATAAAAAGTTCCATATTGGTCATAAATTTCCTTTTACTTGTTTCACTTTTTTGTTGGGGGGGGGGGTGTTGTCATTTTTGTTTAGTCTTTGGCAGAACACTTACACATCACACATCCTTATTTTAAAAGCTTGATTACAATTGCTGTACATGTACTGGGTCTGAACTTTAAAGAGCTGTTTTGAAAAATTATTATTTTGAAGAAGACTTCCAAGGGTTATAATACTTTGAGAATGACCAAGATGCCTTATTTACATAGGCTTTGTCATTAATCATAGTGGACTCAGAATGAAGGCTTTATGTGATGCTGAGCCAAAACCCAAAATAGAGAGAGAAGAGAGAGACCTTTCAAGTGTGATGCTTTCTTCTGTAAGAAAAGAATAATTTAGGTGTTTATATTTCTAAGGTGGTTTAAACAACCACCTAAATATCTCATGAGGCATTATAGGTCAGCGTTTGGATCACAAAAGGGCTTTTCTTTCCCTCTCTAATATCAAAATCACACTGTTTTGTTGGGTAGCCAAATACGTAAGGCACATGTAGACTAACGCAAGCTGAGTCAATCATGGTAATTCAGTGCTGGTAGGAAATATGCCTCTTCAGTTGTGCTCTGCTTTTGAAGTGTTGCCTAAAAATCAGCCATGGGCTTCAAAGAGAGAAGGATTATAGCCTTTATCCAGCAATTAATATGGCTGGAACTCAGAATGTCAGCCTCTAACCACGATCCTGGCTGGACAGTAGCATAGCAGGAATTCATTCTCCTTTCAAGACCTGGACTAAATCATAAAAAATGAATAAATAAACAGTAAATTATTATTAATGTGTGGACAGGAAGAAAGAAGGAAAAAACAAATAAACCCTCTGCCTGTAATGATCTGCCTGTTTTTTGACATGCAGACAAGACTTCCCAAAAAAATGGTGTCCCCAGACCTTTAACCAGCCTTATCCACCTAGATCATTTTAATCTCCCACCAACTGTTAAGCAGAAAGAAGTGCTATTAGAGAGAAAGCCATTCCTTTCGCCTCCTAACATAGATCAGATGGCAATCTCTCCAAGTCCCTCCTCCCTGTCAGAGTTCATAGGTTCAAAAATGGTCAGAATATCAAACAACAAAAAAGCAGCAGGATTTTGCAGGAAGATTTTAAGTCCATTAGATTATGCAGAGTGTTCAGAAGAGACGCTGGTGTTAGGTTTCATTTTTCGCTTTCCATCTCCTCTTAAGTGCCCTCTGTCAATAGCTTGGAGTAGGAATGAACCTCTTCTGCTACTGGGTTAGTGCAGAATGCAGTCCCTAAAATAATACCAATTCTACTTAATACCTTGTATGTCTGAGGATGAATATTAAATGACAAACTATCCCCACCTCCATCCCCATAGATTATTGGAATTAGTATTTGAACATAGTATGTTTATTTTGGTTTGAAGGTAAAGAGTGTCATCCCTTCTAGGAGTGAACAAAGATGAGAAGACTCTTTGAGTTTTGGGGAAATTCTCCCTCAAAATAAGTAGATCTCGAGAACAACCAAGCAGTCTGCCCTTTAAAGTCTTACACAGTTGTTGCTGAATGTTTCTTTATAGATTTTTCTGATTCTAAGGAAAAAATCCATGAATAAAGTATTTACATAAGAGTACCACTGCATTATGAAAGGCTAAGCAATGTCTCAGCACAGCAGTTTTGTATGTAAGATGCTTGAAGAATGATCACTATAAAACCTAATACTAATAAAAAATGCAACCACCTCATTGTTATTCTATACATATTTACCCCTGGTCTCTCACGTAAATATAGAATTACAGTCACAAAGGCCTTTGATTTTCTATATTCTTCTTGCCTGTAAGATACTTTCTCTTTTATATCACCTCTAATTTGGCACTCATAGTGAAGAGCCTGAGATTGCATTTTAGTTGCACAGACTGTTGGAAGGAAGAAGAAAGGGTTTTGATGGATTAAGTACCGTAGAAAAGGCAAAGTGATGCCCATAGTCCTCACGCTCTTGAAAATGGAGACAGTGTATACAACCTTAAAGAAGAACCCTTTTCCCCTTTCCATTTTTGCCAACTTGCCAACTTGAAGCAGTGATTCCCAAGTCCTAGTATCTGCAAACTCACCGCAGATATGCTGCCCTAGAAAACTACAAAGAGTCCTTAGTGTTGGAAGATTTAAGAAACTCTTCAGTCAATAAAAAGAAACACTTAGGAACATGGAAGAGGACTTGCATTTAATATTTCATCTGAATGATTTTTAATGACTTAAAATCCCTTGAGAGTACAATATCATTATCCAACAAACTTGAAGATTTGGCAATGTGTCCTTACACAAAAGGATACTGTGGAATAGCCCAACTATGTACGTCATTATCAGCAGCACCTAGTTGTCAGGCCCAAACTATTTAAAACTAGTTGCAGAAGAGCCACAAACTATTTGCAATTTAATATTACATCGACCCATCCTATCCTATACTGTCCCTGCTCCCATCAACACTCCTAATTATCCTCCTCAGCTATAAATAAATTCTATTTAACTGTCCCTCTTTGTCAAAATATCTTGTCAGGTAAAACAAAGCACCCGATTA
>PVKH010010602.1:0-18175 GCA_004027955.1 Chaetophractus vellerosus | reverse complement strand
TTTAAAGGTGGGTATTTCATATTTGCTTCAAAGAAAATACTTTCCGTGAACAGAGGCACCCAAAGCAGGAATGTACATCAGGGGCATTGAACAGCTGTGCCGGGACCTGCCTATTAGGGTACATCTGTAATATCTCTTGCCTACCCACTTGTGTGAGTACACAGGGAAAGACAAGACAAGAAGCAACTTGTCTTTCCCGTTTTTTCTACCTATTGAGAAGATAAGTGATCAGTGGGGTCAGAAGTCTTGCACAAAGAAAAATGAAGTTCTGTCCTGTCCTAAAAAATAAAAATTCTCTGACTCTGGTGTGGAAAATTGAACATGCAGGGTAGAAAACAGCCAATCAAACAAATTAATCAGAGGTCTTGTTTTATCTGGCTTGTTTAATTAGCATTTGATCCAGCTAATTTTAAAATATAATTTTTCCAGGAATATGTATATTTTAAAATTTTGTAAGCATCCTGTTGTAAGATGCATTTAGAGAAAAACTTATATTTGTTCTAGGGAAGTAAAAGTTGTTTTAAAACAAAATACAATGCTGAGTCTGAGCCATTCATACTAATTCCCAGTTAACTGGAGTAATTTCTCAGAAAATACTTCTGGGAATGAAACACTTGAAACCAAGATTGCAAATCCCAGAATCTAGTATGAACATGTAAGTTAAAATGGTCTGAATGTCTTTGCACCATTGCTGAAAAAGTTATTTTTTGAAGTATATTTCTCAGATCCCTCCTGAACAGATGGTACTGTTATGGAATCTTCAAACCTGGAGCTAATTTTGTTTTCATAAACTTTCTAAAATAGAAAAAAAATTAAGTGGTAAGAAATCTGCAAGTCTGATTTTGTTTTGTTTTTTAATTGATTAATCAATTATAAGCTCCAATAGAGCAAAAAAAGAATCTTTCCAGTAATTATTAAGCCTCTGATGCATGATTCAGAAGTCTGACTTGGTCAAGTTTATGAGTCTTTATTGTTAATAATAAAGCACTCAGTAGAGATGTGAGACAGGCATATCTCGGAGATAATGCATGTTCCTTTCCAGACCACCACAATAAAGCGACTATCACAATAAAGTGAGTGACACAAATTTTTTGGTTTCCCAGAGTATATAAAAGTTATGTCTACACTATATTGTGGTCTACTAAGTGTGCCATAGCATTATATCTAAAAAATGTACATACCTTAATTTAAAAATTCTTGATTGCTAAAAAATGCTAACTATCATCTGAGCCTTCAGCAAAGTATAATCAGTGTTGAAGTTTGCTTTAGTGGTTGCTGAAGGCAGGGGTGGCTGTAGCAATTTCTTAAAATAAGACAACAGTGAAGTTTGCCGCATTGATTGCCTCTTCTTTTCACAAAAGATTTCTCTATAGCATGTGATGCTGTTTAATAGCATTTTACACACAGGAAAATTTCCTTCAAAGTTGGAGTCCAGCCTCTCAAACTCTGCTGTTGGTTTATCAATTATATTTACATAAAATTCTAAATCCTTTGTTGTCATTTCAACAATTTTCACAGCATCTTCACCAGGATTAGATTACATCTCAAGAAACCACTTTCTTTGCTCACCCGTAAGAAGCAGCTCCTTATCCATGAAAGTTTTATCATGAGATTGCAGCAATTCATTCACATCTTCAGGCTGAACTTCTCATTCTAGTTCTCTTGCTACTTCCATCACACCTGCAGTTACCTCCTCCACTGAAGTCTTAAATCCCTCAAAGTCATCCATGAAGGATTGGGCTCAACTTCTTCCAAATTCCTGTTCAATGTTGATATTTTTACTTCCTCCCATGCATCACAAATGTTCTTAATGACATCTAGAATGGTGAGTTCTTTCCGGAAGATTTATAGTTTATTTCATGAGATCCATCAGAGGAATCACCACCTATGACAGCTATAGTCTTACAAAATGTATTTCTTAAATAATATAACTTGAAGTCCAAATTACTCTTTGATCCATGGGTTTAAGAATGGATGGTATGTTAGCAGGCATGAAAACAACATTTTTCTTGTTGTACATCTCTATCAGAGTTCTTGGCAACCAGGTGGATTGTACATGAGCAGTAATATTTTGAAAATAATATATTTTTTCTGAGCAGTAAGTATCAACATTGGGCTTAAAGTATTCAGTAAACCATGTTGTAAACAGATGTAGTCATCCAGGCTTTATTGTTCCAATTAGGGAACAGGAGCAGATTATATTTAGCATAATTTGTAAAGGCCCTAGGATTTTCAGAATGGTAGATGAGCATTGGCTTCAACTTAAAGCACCAGCTGCATTAGCTCCTAACAAGAGAATCAGCCTGTCCTCTGAAGCTTTGAAGCCATATAATCACTTCTCCTCTCTACCTATGAAAGTCCTAGGTGAAATCTTATTCCCATGAAAGGCTGTTTTGTCTTCATTGAGAACTTATTTCTCAGCTCAATCCTCTGGATAACTTGGTACAGCTTCCACATCAGCCCTTGCTGCTTCTCCTTACACTTTTACATTATGGAGATGGCTTCTTTCCTTAACCTTAGGAACCAACCTCTGCTAGCTTCAAACTTTTCTTTTACAGCTTCTTCACTTCTCTCAGTCTTCACAGAATTGAAGAGAGTTAAGGCCTTGCTCTGGCTAAGGCTTTGGCTTAAGGGAATGGTGTAGTGGTTTGATATCTTCCATCTAGTCCACTCAAACTTTCTCCATATCAGCAATAAGGCTGTTTCACTTTCTTTTCATTTGTGTGTTCACTGGAATAGCAATTTTAATTTCCTTCAAGAACTTTATCTTTGCATTCACAACTTAGCTAAATCTTTGGAATAAGAAGCCTAGCTTTCAGCCTATCTGTAATTCTGACACACCTTCCTCTCTAAGTGTAACCATTTCTAGTTTTGGATTTAAAGTGAGAGACATGCAACTCTTTCTTTCCCTTGACTACTTAGAGGCCTTTGTAAGGTTATAAATTGGCCTAATTTCATTATTGTTGTGTTTCAGGGAATGAGGAGGCTTGAGGAGAGGGAGACCAGAGAATAGTCAGTTGGTGGAGCAGTCAGAACATACACAACACTTGTCTATAAGGTTAGCCCTCATATGGCCATGGGTTGTGGCTGCCCCAATACAGTGGGAAAATGGCACTGATAGACTTGCTTGACACAAGGTTACCACAAACCTTTAATTTCTGAAAAATGCAGTATCTATGAAGTACAATAAACCGAAGCACCAAAAAAAAAACAAAACAAGGTATGCCTATAAGTATATGCAAGCCCCAGAGGAAAGTTGGATATCATTATTAAAACATTATTAAATAGGAATATTAGTTGTAAGCCCAACAGGCAAAATGCAGAATAACAATAAAATTTTTCTACAAAGACATCTTAATCCCAAAATTGGCATTCACAAGTCTAGTTAATGAAAGTGGATTCTTTTCATTGCGAAAAAAGGATTATTTGCTTTACCAAAGGATTCAGTGCAAATTACCTTTCCTTTGTGTAAATGAGTGTTTGTTTCCAGATAATAACACTAATAATCACAAAGGCACTTAAACGTTAAAGTTTGGGCATCACTATCAATTAAACACAAGTCAGTGGGTAAAAATGTTTATTTAGATATACAAATATCTTTTGATATCCCTGAACTGAGAAAAAGCACAGCAATCAATACCTGCGGAGGGCAATATAGTGATATGTATCAAAATCTTTGAAATTTTTTGCCCCTTGACCCAATGATTCTCCTTCTATGAATTTATCCAAACAAGTGAACATAAATGAATTTTCATTGGTCTTCATCACAGGATTGTTTGGCAACAACCTGAATTTTGGAGAATAGGGAAGTAATTAAGTAAATTACAGTTCATCCACAAAATGCATTTCTATAAACCATTGAAGACAATAATGTACATAATAATGATGCATACAATTTACATGGAGCGATGTTAGTGATATACAGTGAGTTAAAAACAGGTTGTGTAACCATACGTAAAATATATGTACATAACAAATGTGTGTTTGTTCATCAATCATGCACCTATATAGATAGGTATAGGATTAGAAGATAAGGTTGCAGGCATGTTTTACTAGTTTAAATTTAGTTTTATTGATGTATTTTTTCTATTTTTATATAATAATTACTTATGACAATTATAATAAAATATTTTTATTCTTTTAAATAAATAGTAAGATATTTTCCCCTTGGGTGGTGTTTTAGTTTGCCAAAGGGCTGCTGATGCGAAGTACCAGAAATCTGTGGGCTTCTATAAAGGGGATTCATTTGGTGTAAAACTCACAGTTCCAAGGCCATGAAAAGTCCAAACCAAGGCACCATCAGAGATGCTTTCTCACCAAAGTCAGCTATTGTCGATCTGGTGTGTTCCCACATGGTGAAGTAAGATGGAAACCAATCTTTGCCAAGGTTTCAGCCTTCCCCTCAAGGATCACCCTCTCCTTTTGAGCTGCTCAGTGGGCTCAGCCTCTTGGGTCTTCCTGCTTAAGCAATCCTATAGGCCTCTCTCTCCAGACATAGGGCTTGTTTCTTTCCAGGCCTCCTATATAGGTCTCAGCTGTTCCACTCGCTTCCCAAATTCAGCTGTAAGCTATCAGGCAAATGGCTTATCTCTACCCAGGACCTCAGCTGTTTGAGCTTCTCCTTTCTGTCACATGGCAGGATCAAAAATGGCAGAGCTCTCTCTTCCTATGTCTGAGTCTTTCTCTGTGTTTCAATTCATATCAGACCCAGCAAGGGGGCAGAGATTCAACTTGAGTCAAGCCTCATTGACTTAACCTAATCAAAAGCCCCTAGCAAGTAATCAAATCAAAGGGTCCTCAGCTGAATTTAATGTAATCAAAGGGTATCAAACCCAGTGGAATAGATTCGTTTACAAGCATAATCTTTTTTCTTTTGGGATTCATAAAATCTCAAACTACCACAGGTGGCTTAAGTAACATCTCTTTGACATGTACTATCAGGTTATACATTCTAGATATTCCCTTTAAAAGAAAGTCAAGGGATCAGAAAATGATTTCCTGACCTTTAAGTTTTGAAATTAGCATCACAATCTGTCATCTTGGGCAGTTTTTCATGTTCTACTTCTATATCTAACTAGCTAAAATATTTGCATTTCCATGTGAATTATTTGTATAGCATTGAAATTTTAGTGTCTAAATGAATTTTATTTATGTTAATGATAAAATTAAGAAAAAAAATTTCTTGTTCTTTAATCTGTAATTATTTCAATAATATTATAGCAAGGCAGTTCCTCTAAGTATTGGATATTGACTATCTGGATATTAATTTTGAATAAAAAGGAATAGAACTGTTAGAATAAAAAGGTAGCCCAGAGAACAGAGTTGAAAGATTAATACCAATGTCTTAGAACATTTCATATTAACCAGTGAACAGATTGTGGTCAGCCTATGAACGAAGTCATTTGTAAAGTTTCAAAATACAAACTTCTGGAACAACAAAACATCTTGAGAGTTAACATTATAGAACTTTCATAGTTGAAAGATGCAGAATTAATTTTCATGAATATTATGCAATTATCATGTGAAGTGATAAATTAAAGCTGTAGGGGTAGAAGATAAATTTGCTCATTCTTAATTTCTCTCAGTGTGTTCTTCAAGAAATGGGCACCCTGAATAGTCTGCATGGATTTGTCGTGTATCACATTCGGCATTCTTCCAGCTGGACCCATTAGTAAGAGCATTTTTCTCACTTTTGTCTGATGTCCATTTCATAGTAGGTTTTACCCTGCTGCCACTGAAGAAATACACAAATTTATGCCTCATATCTATTTTACTCACTTCCCATTTAATGTATTTTAGAGGAATAGATGATAGCTCTTCTCTTTTCGTCTTTATCTTTCTTTTGTTGTACCTAGCAGTTTATAAGACACATTAACCTGCTAGAACTCACATTCTGCCAGGAACTCAGGCAAACATTTCTCCAGAGTCCCTAACCACATAAACAAATTAACTAAAAATTGTAATACAAAATCCATAGGTCAACATGAGGTTTAGTGATTTATTTTATAATAATGGTTAGAGAAGTAGTGTTTATATGTTTGTTTATTGTCCAGCTAGCACACCACCTCTTTCTGTTCAGGTCCAAGAACCATTTTTCCTTATGTTCTTTATTGTCAAGTGTGTTATTCCTAACTAATTTCATAAGTGTGTTATTCCTAAATAATTTCATAAAATGTAATTCTTTTTCTTCTGGAAGGATGCCATTAGTTGCCCTTGCTCTTTGGAACCTGTATGTATTGAAAAAATACATTCTCTTGCCCCTGCAGTCCCTAATGCCATTTAGTTAATGTTGGCTGCATCATTGCTCATGAAGCTGCCTCATCCATCATGCCATCCATGAATACTGGCTTCCAGTTTTGTGTAGGATGGAGGGAGTCCATACCAACACTGCCGAGTGACCACAACCAAAACATAATTTCATCATCTAGCATTTGCAAAGCCAAGAAAAAGATGTTAATTGTAGGATAGTCTGAAAAAGCATGGGCTATTGCAATCAAACAGGTTTGTCAGTTAGGTTCCTTGTAGGAGCACCCATAAGATGCAGACTCATTTTACAATGCAGTTTCTTAGAGTATATTCAAATTTTGCCCTAGGGTAAATCTGCTCTCTACAATGACTGAATTGCAAACCTCAGTGGGCTTTGGGAAGGTAATATAAGAGTTTCTAGCACTAATAAATCCTAGCCTAAAATAATTTTACCAGCTTCAGCCACATTTGTACTAGCAGATTGCTTTAGGACAGGAACATGTGGTATTTAAAAACTGTCAAATAGATACATATGCTTTTCCTAATCAAAGGCCTATGATTTAATTTTATTAAGCCTGCTGCCAAAACAGGAATAGATATATTACCTCCAGTTTTGCCATTCCACATCCTGTCAACATTAACCAGAGATTCCATAAATGTAACATAAACTTTGGCAATTGCTACAATCCCAAATGATGGTTCTTGAGGATTACTTGATACTATTTTTTAACTAGAAAAATCCATAACTCTACAAATTGTAGAATGCAATGAAAAGATCAGGGGGCAAAGATTGTGGCATGAGTCCTACTCCTTGCTTTATTTTCCCACTAACTAGTTACATAATCTTGGGAGCATTATTTAGCTTTTACAAGATGATCTGTGCTATCCCTTCCATATGCAGAAATGTGTGTTCTAGTATCTTGGCAAACATAAAATGAGCCATAGGAAATGTGCAAGATACAGAACAGAAATGGGTTCAGTATAATAAACTCAGTTGTTTGTCTTAATAAACTGAAATCATAGGTCATTCAAATTTGGAGTTCAAAGGGGTCTTAGGACCCATATGTCCTCTTCCCTTCAATATACTGATGACTTCAAGTACCCAAGGGCATATATCTAAATCAATGCAGACCAGAATTGTAACCTGGCTCCTGCACAAAGTACCTATTAATATGGGTCTTCTATCATTATGTGGGTTCTGAGATGCCTTCCTTTACAGTCTTTGTAGGGTTATGGCGAATGGGCCATTCAATAATATTTTCTATGTGACAATTATTGTCAAGTATTATACTAGAATGGTTCAAAAAATGGCAATTACTTGGGTGATAGAAATTAGAAAGCTTTAAGCAGTGAAAGTATCTTGAATAATTTCATATTTAGGTAGATTTCTTTTTTAACACAATACTTTAATTAATATCTTCAATTAAATTGCCTAAAGCCATGTAACCTCATGACTTTGTCTTGAAATTGTGAATTATTTTAAAAATCTCACTCTGAAAATATTGAAAAATAATATAAGGTCTTTACTGAAGGTTTTTTTTTTTGAAGAGGCAATGCAGTGATTCTACAGAATGCATTATGTAAATGCATTTCCTACCAATTCTCATTGGATACTTGTCACCTCCCCACCATCACACTAGCAGCAATTGACTGTGGCTTCTTCACCTTCACTCTCCATGAATCTTGCTCATGGTATATTAGTGTTTTAAATCACATTTTAAAATCTATTTCTCTGTTAATATAGTGAAATAAAATAAAATGCAATTTAAAATAAAAGTAAATAAAACATTAAAAATAAAATAAAAGATGTTTTTAAAAACCTAAATAAGTCAATAATAAAATAAAATGATGCTGATTGCTTGTTATTTAACAAACAACTATGTGAGATAAGAAATTTAACATGCTTTTACTTCCTTCATTACCCAACACACTCCAATTATTTCTGAAATAATTTTGAATATTTAATTCTGGCTTTTGTTTCATTTATATATTTGTATTATGTTTTAATGATTTCATACATTTTCGTGATAATAATGAATATAATTTGGATATTAACTTTGTTATTTAGTTCTATTACTTTCCATAGCTTCCTAATTATTTAAAAATATATATATATTTTTGTATGTTCAGTACTTAAATACCAGACTATATAAAATAATTTTTATTCATGAAGGTCATATGGGTGATATATATTCTCAGTCCTTGCATGTTTTAGAATGCCTTTATATTTTTATATCCCTATCATATGAATAGTAGGTTACAAAATCTATAGACTTGTTTCATTGCTGTTTAGTATTAGGCCTGTTTTTTTCCTCTTTTCCATTGTAGGTAACATGTTTTTGTCTCTCTGGATCCTTACAGAATATTTATCCTTATTTTTATTTAAATTATGTGACTTTTTTTTTTTTTTTTGAGGTACCGGGGACCAGGGATTGGACCCAGGACAACATATGTGGGAAGCCAGTGCAAAACTACTGAGCCATATCAGCTCCCCTGAGTTCATTTTTTTGTGTGTTGTTTGCTTTTGTTTTTGTTTTAGGAAGCACCAGGAACCAAACCTGGAATGGGAAACAGGTGCTCAACCACTTGAGCCACATTCGCTCCCCATTATATGACATTTTAAAATAATATTTTATTGAAGTATTTCGTTCATATTTGAACATACATAAACAATAACTGTATAGTAAAAGTTGTGAAGGTACAAAACATATATGCATATCATCGTACAGCCTCCCATACATCACCCTGCCACCAACACCTTGCATTGTAATATTAGTTATAATTTTCCCATGTTATGAGTCTTTGCTATCACCATATTCTTATTGCTTTGTAAAAGAAGAACGTTCTTATATTTATACTATTAACCACAATCTTCATTCACCAACAAAATCACTGATATATATTCCCTAGATTGTTCTCAAGCTTCCTTTTGATTGACATTTACATCAACAGACTACCTCTTTTAGCCACAATATACTTTATAAACCAGCAGTGTTATTTTTGTGACGATTGATGCAGAAGAGGCATTTGACAAAATACAGCACCTGGTTTTGATAAAAACCACTACAAAAGATAGGAATAGTACAACATGGTGAAGGGCATATATGAAAAATCCACAGCTATAATTGTTCTTGATGGAGAAAGACTGAAAGCTTTCCTATTGAGATCAGGAACAAGACAAGGATGCCCATTGTCATGACTGTTATTCAATATTGTCCTAGAAGTTCTAGCTAGAGCAATTAGGCTTGGTAAAGAAATAAAAGACACCCAAAAGGAAAGGAAGAAGCAAAACTGCCCCTATTCACTGATGATATGATCCTATATCTAGAGAATCCTGAAAAATCCACAACTAAGCTACTAGAACTAATAGATGAGTTCAGCAAAGTGTCAGGATACAAGATTAATAAGTAAAAATCAGTAGCATTTTTATACACTACTTATGAGCAATCAAAGGAGGATGTCAGAAAAAAAATCCATTTATAATAGTGACCAAAAAACTCAAATATTTAGGAATAAACTTAACCAAGGACATAAAGGACTTATATTCAGAAAGCTGAAAAATATTGCTAAAAGAAATCAAAGACCTAAATAAATGGAAGGGCATTCTGTATTCATGAATTGGAAGACTAAATATCATTAAGATGTCAATTCTATCCAAACTGATTTACATATTCAATACAATCCCAATAAAAACCCCAACAGCCTTTTTGCAGACATGCAAAAGTCAATTATCAATTTATTTGGAAGGGTAAGGGGCCCTGAATAGTCAAAAAATATCTTTAAAAAAAAAAAAGAGCAAAGTTGATGGCCTCTCGCTTCCTGACTTTAAGGAATATTACTTAGCTGCAGTGGTAAAAACAGCATGTTACCAGCATAAAGATAGAAATACTAACCAATGGAACCAACTCGAGAACACAGAAATAGACCCTCATATCTATGGCAAAGTGATTTTTGACAAGTCTGTCAAGCCCACCCAGCTGGGCCAGAACAGTCTATTCAACAAATGGTGGTAGGAGAACTGGATATCCATATCCAAAAGAAAAAAAGAAGACCCCTATCTCTAGCCTTATACAAAAATTAACTCAAAATAGATCAAGGACCTAAATACAAAATCTACAACCATAAAATTTCTAGAAGAAAATGTAGGGAAACATCTTCAAAATCTTGTGGTAGGTGGTAGTTTCTTAAAACTTACACCCAAAGCTAGAGCAATGAAAGAAAAAATAGATAAATGGGACCTCCTCAAAATGAAACACCTTTGCTCTTCCAAAAACTTTGTCAAGAAAGTAAAATGGCAGCCTAATCAATAGGATAAGAAAGCAGGTTTCTGCATTACTGAATCCCAGTTCTACAGAGCAAGGCTGAAATATAAATGTTTTATTTATACTTGAAATAGAAAAAAATTTCCAGGTTCTGTCAAGTTGTGGGACCTCATTATTTAAATTTTCTGTTTTAGTTTTCTAAGGCTGTTGATTAAAAAATATCAGAAATGTGTTGGCTTTTATAATGGGGATTTATTATGGAAAAAGTTTACAGTTCCAGGGTTATGAAAATGTCCAAATCAAGGCATCATCAGAGATGCTTTCTCACAAAAGGTTGGCTGCTGGTCGGATCATGGACTCCTGTCACATGGCAAGGCAAAATGATGGCTTCTCCTTACTTTGGGCCTATTCTACTAATTCCAGCCTCCAGTCTCTCTCTCAGCCTCTCAGATTTCCCTGTCTTCCTGCAGTCCTTTCTCTCACATGACAGGGTCAAAATGGTGGCTGTCTTTGTCTGTTTCTACTTTCAGTTCTCAGTTTATATAAGACTCCAGCAAGAGGGCAGAGACCTAACCTGGGTCAAGCCTCACTGACATCAAAGGCCCTAAAGTGATCTAATCAAAAGTGTTCTAATTAAAGTTACCTTAACTGAATCTAATCCAGAGGACCTCATACCCACAGGAATAATTCATTTATTCTTCGGGTCACTTTTGATTTAGTTTTCTCTTTTTTAGTTCCTGTTGTGACATTGAGTCTCTGATTTGAGATCTTTCTTTTTTTAATGTAAGCATTGAGAGTTGTAAATTTCGCTCTAAGTACTGAGCAACAGAGATCACAGCAAAAAATCATAGTTAAACTGCAATGTGTTCATATGACAATAAAGACATAGATATTAGCAATAGCTCTTAGGAATGAACTCTACTTCTCTTCTAATACATTAACCTATTCATTTAGGAGGCAGCACAATTTGATTTAAGAAACTGTTGATGTAATAGAACATTATGACAGTAATAAATTCCCCTCCTGCTATATAAAGTGTCAGGGTAATGCAGAATTCTTTAGTTTGGTAATTAGAGTGGATGATGATGACCTGATAATATTCTGCTACACCAGTGATGTGTTCGATATAATTGTTAATATACTTTACCTTCTTGATCAAAAGGCTCTCCATTGGGGCCGGCTCGATAGCCCAGTGGATAGGGCGTTGGCATACCACATGGGAGGCCCCGGGTTCGATTCCCAGGGACCTCTCCTAGGAGGCAGACCGCCTTGAGAATGGCAAGCCGCCATGGGCGGGCCGGAGCAGCTGTGGGCAGGGAAAGAAGCTGCCACGGACATGGCAAGAGCCGCCACGGGCAGGGCAGGTCGCCCGCGGATGGAGCGCAGCCAGCCACCCGCGAACTGAAAGCCGGCCGTGAACAGACGCAGAGACCGCCCACAAGCAGGGAAAGCCGCTCCTGCGCAGTGTCCACTCTCGGCGCGTCCCCGCAGCGGGGGGAAGGGGAGATATGTAATAAAATAAATAAATCTTTAAAATATATATATATATATAAATCATTAAAAAAAAAAGGCTCTCCATTACATCCTATTCTTTTAATGAATCTGCTGTTGAGATGGGTTTATAATGTTTGACACCCTCTTCTCCTACTATCCAAACAGTATACAAATTCCTAATTTATGTGTAAATTAGATCTTGACTCACTAGACTTCAATAGAGAAAAGTATTGTGATCTACATGTTCACCATGAATTAATATCTTATGAATGCCATTTACTAGTTTTGAATATTTTAGGCAATTACTGAATTTCAAAGCAGAGTTGTTGCACTAACCTAGATTCAAATCCTGGGTCTACCAAATTGTTATGTAACCATGGGCTAGTTACTCCACATTTATGAGTTATAATATTCTTATCTGTAATAAGATGTTACCTACATCCTAGATTTTGGGCAAGTAGTGAATGAGATAATTTACACAAAACACTTAGCCGATTTCTTTTCATTCCCCTAAGCACACTATAAATGGCACCTATTATTGTTGCTGATAGAATTTCTTGCCCATAAAACTACATGATTTGCCATCAATAATTAAACAAATATCAGAATGAACATTCCAATCAATGATGGAGAGAGCTTAAAAAAATGATACACCCACTCCCCAAAAGCTGTCCAAATTACAAAGTCATAACTTTTCTTGAATCCACCATAGAGCTAAGATTGAAGGGCAAGTAACTAAACTAAAAGCCAAGTAAAGACAGGCTGCTCCAAGAAGAGATGTGATATGAGCACTAACTTACCTGTGGCAAAACATTGACAGCCCTGGGTACCATTCAGGCAGGTATAAGAAACACCTAAAAAATTTAATGAATTGCTATAGGATGAATGTGGGCTAGTCTGATAGAACATTTGGTAGCCAAAGCAAAAGAAGAGTTGCAGCCAGTCTTACGGTATTATCTGCAAATATCCATTGGATGCATAAGGAAAAGACTAGGGGTAGAGTGGGAGACTAAAGAAAACATCCCAATGTGATGTAGGCCTCCAGAATGGGAGTAAAAAAGTTAGTGTGGGAAAGGCATGAAGCACTGCCCAAATCTTTTTTTCCTACATAAAAAGGAAAAAGCCTAAGTGACCGGAAAAAAAGTAGCAAACCCTGTCTACTCTAGGGTACATTATAAGTGGGGAAAGGATAAATGGAAATTTAAAAAGGGAAGAAATTCTACCACTGAAGGAAGAGCCAAAAGAAATCCTAGTCCCAGAATATTTTAGTAATAAATTAGACATTTCCTAACACTAGAGGAAGAGTTGGAAATTCTCACCCAAAGATCCAAGGCAGAGGCTGGCTGCCATAGGAAATAGGAGAGGATTGCTGAAAAATTACCACTTCTGTGACACAGGCAAACAGGACCTGACTAAAACTGAGGCTTCACAAGGAATATAGAGGATCTCCTTATCCTACCAGTAGACTAGGAAGCATCAAGTAATAAGCAATGGCATTCTACCACTGGGTGAGCAGCAAGAGCATAGAGGGAAATAGTGTTCACATGGATATGAACAAGGAAAACTGAAAGCTGAGAGTAGCCCTGCAACATTGAGAATAACCCTTCTGCACCCAAACTTCCAGCCTAAGCACAGGTAATGCTAGAAGAATTTGAATCCAATTGGGTACTGAAGGGAAAAAAATATATGAATATCAAAACCCAAACACGAACTTTTGATTGATTGATTCTACTCCTGAAACTAATGACCAAGCAGAAGATATTACACTATTTACTTCTATTACTACTTTTATATGCAGATAACTGAAATTCACTGAAAATAACACAAACAAAAGGAGAAAGAAAAAAATCCACTGTGAAGAAACAAAATAATCTATAGAACTAGACTAAAAGATGACCCAGATTATGAAACTATAGGACAGTAAATTTAAAATAACTGAGAAATATGCTAAATATCTAGTGGAATTAGTGTGCAAAATACAAGAACAGAAGAGGAATTTCATTAAAAGGTGGAAATTATAAGAAATTGTCATATACAAATGCTAATAATTATAATTTTAAATGGCAACTGAGAAAGCCTTGCATAGGCTGATCAGTAGAACTGACACAAATAAGGAAAGAATCTGTGAACTTGAAGATAGGTCAATAGAAATTGTCCAAACAAAGAGGGAAAAAAAGTGCATGAGAAAAGCAAAGATGTGGGCAATATACCACGTCAGAGAGATGTGGGCAATATACCACGTCTAACGTGTAATTGAAATACCAGAAGAAGGAAGGGAGAAGGGAGCAAAAGAAATATTTGAGGAAATAACAGCAGAGGATTATCCAAAAGGAATATAATGCATCAAATCATAATCCTAGAATTTTACAGAAGTGAAAAACTATAAATACCTAGAGAAACACATTTGATAGATCCTCTTATAACTGCTAAAAGCCAATGATAAAGAGAAAAATTTGAAATCAGCTACAGAAAAAAACATATATTTCATAAAAAGAACAAAGATAAGACTCATAAGAGCCTTATCATCAGAAATTGTGCAGGCCAGAAATGACATCTTTAAAGTACTGAAAGAAAATAACTCTCAACCCAGAATTCTATATCCAGTAAAACTATTTTTCAAAATACTCGGAAAATAAAGAGAAAACCAAAGAAGAGAAAATTAATTAACTTGATTTCAGATTTGTTTTTCAATAATTAATTTTATTAGAGGTGTATGCTTACAGAAAAATCATGCATAAAGTACGGAATTCCCATATATGACCCCACACACAAAGTTTTCCTATTATTAACACCCACATTAGAGTGATATTTCTGTTACAATTGATGAAAAAATATAATTATAATTATATTATTAATTATAATCCATAATTTAGTAGACTATAGGGCTCACTGTATTATACATTTCTATATATGTTTTTAATTTTTTTGTTAACATGCATACAAACTAAAATTTCCCATTTAACCACTTTAAAATATACACTTCAGTGGTGTTAATTACAGCCACAATGTTGTGCTACCATAATTTCCACTACCAAAACCTTTCCAACACCCCAAAGAGAATTCTGTACCAATTTACCATTAACTCACCATTCCCTCAATCCAACCTAGGCCCTGGTAACCTATATTCTGGTTTCTGACTCTCTATTTGGCTCTTCTAATTACATTAATGAGGAAATGCATTATTTGACCTTTTATGCCTGGCTTATTTCACTCAACATGTCTTCAAAGTGCATCCATGTTTATTGTAGCATGAAATCAGAAATTCATTCCTTTTAATGACTGAACAATATTCTATTGTATATATATACTACATTTTGTTTATCCATTTACCTGGATGGACACTTCAGTTGCTTCTGTCTTTTGACAATTGTGAATAATGATGCTATGAACATTGGTGTGCAAATATCTGAGTTCCTATTTTCAATTATTTTGGATATAAACCTGGAAGTGGGATTGCTGGATCATATGGTAGTTCTGTGTTTAACTTACTGATAGCTCATCAAATTGTTTTCCACAGCAGTTGCACCATTGTACCTTCCCAGCAACAATGAATGAGTATTTTATTTCTCTACATCCTCTCTAATAATTGTTATTTTCCATTTTTAATAGTAGCCATTCTAGTGGATATTTTGTATCTCATTATGGTTTTGATTACCCTAATGGCTGATGATATTGTGAATTTTTTTATGTGCTCATTGGCCTTTTGTATATCTTCTTTGGAGAATTGTCTATTCAAGTCTTTTGCCCATTTTTAATTAAGTTGTTTTATCTTTTTGTTGTTGAGTTGTTGGATTTCTTTATATACTAGAAATATTAAAAACCTTATCAGCTATGTGGGTTCCAAATATTTTCTCCCAATGTGAATGTTGTCTTATTATTTTCATAAGAAAGCCCTTTCATGCATGAAAGTTTTAAATTTTGAGGAAGTCCCATTTATCTTATTATTCTTTTGTTGCCTAGGCTTTGGTGCACAGTTTAAGAAATCAATGCCTAACACAAGGTCCTGATGATGTTTTCCTGTTTTCTTCTAGGAGCTTTGTAGTTTTGGTTCTTATATTTAGGTCTTTAATGATTTTGAGGTGTTTTTTTTTTTTTATATAAAATGAAGTAGGTTCCACCATCATTCTTTTTGGCAAGTGGTGAGAATTTGCCAGCACCACTTGTTGAAGAGAATATTCTTTCCCCATTGAGTGGACTTGGAACCCTTGTCAAAAATCAACTGCCATATATGTGAGGATGTATTTATAAACTATCAGTTCAATTCCACTGGACTACATGTTTGTCCTTGAGTCAGCACCATGCTGTTTTGATTACTGCAGTTTTGTAATTGGTTTTAAAATTGAGAAGCATGTGCCCCCAACTTTGTTCTTGCTTTTCAAGATAGTTTTGGCTATTTGTTTCCCTTCTTCTATAAAAATTTGATGATTGGCTTTTCTATTTCTACAAAGAAGGCTATTGACATTTTTGTTAGGATTGTATTGAATCTGTAAATTGATTTGTGTAAAAATGATATTATATCAATTTTTAGTCTTCCAATGCCTAAACAATGAATGCCCCTCCATTTGTTTAGATCTTCTTTGATTTCTTTCAGCAACATAATTTTAGTTTTCTGTGGACAAATCCTTTACATCCTTAGTTAAATTTATCCCTAGATGTTTGATTCTTTTAGTAGCTATTTTAAATGGATTTTTCCGGATTTCTTCTTCAGATTGTTCATTACTACTATATACAAACACTACTGATTTTTGCATGTTGATCTTGTACCCTTCCATTTTGCTGAATTAGTTTATTAGTTCTAGCAGCTTTGCTGTGGATTTTTCAGGATTTCCTATGCATAGGATCATGCCATCTACAAACAGGAAAGTTTTACTTTATCCTTTCCAGTTTCAATGACTGTAATTATTTTTTCCCTACTTTCTCTGCCTAAAACTTTCCTTGCAATCTTGAACAATAGTGGTGAAAGTGGGCATTCTTATGTTGTTCCTAATCTTGTGGGAAAAGTTTTCAGTTTTTCACATTTGAATATGTTGTCAGTGGTGGTTTTTCATATATGCCGTTGAACATGTTGAGGAAATTTCCTTCTATTCCTAGTTTTATCAGTGTTTCAATGAAGAAGGGTGTTGTATTTTGTCAAATGTCTTTTCTAAACCAAATGAAATGATGTTGCAGGTTTCCCCACTCCCCTTCATTCTATTAATGTGGTGTGTTGCATTGATTGACTCTCTTAAGTTGAACCACCTTTGCATTGCTAGGTTAAATCCCATTTGGTCATGTTATATAGACCAATAGTGTACTCTTGGATTTGGCTTGCTAGTATTTTGTCGAGTGCTTTTGCAAATATATTCATAAGGGTATTTTGTCGTCATTTTGATTTCTTGTGATGTCTTATGTTCCTATTTATTTTTGTGGAGTTGGTGTAATGTCTCCCCTTTCATTTCTAATTTAAGTTATTTGCATCCTCTCTCTTTTTGTCTTTGTCAATCTAGCTACAAGTTTGTCAATTTAATTGATATTTTCATAGACTCATCTTTTGATTCTGTTGATTCTCTCTTGTTTTTTTATTCCCTATGTCATCTATCCTTCTGTTCACTTTTGGTTTAGTCTGCTGTTCTTTTTCTAGTTCCTGTTGTGATGTTATCTCTCTGACTTGAGATCTTTCTTCTTTTTAATGTAAGTTTTGAGAGCTATAAATTTCCCTCTAATCACTGCCTTAATATGTGAATTCTATTCAAAGCTCTTCAAGCTGCTTTGCAGACATTAACAAACTGATTCTGAAATGTAGAAGCAAAGTAACTGGAATAGCCAATAAAATCCGAAAAAGAAAAAACAAAAAGAACAATATCTGATTTCAAGACATAAATAACTATTGCTAAAAGTTGGAAACAGCCCAAATGTCCATCAACAGACGAATGGATAAGCAAACTGTGATATATACATACAATGGAATATTACTAGCTGTTAGAAGGACTGCAGTATTAATACATGGAATAACATGGATGAATCTTGAAGACCTTACATTGAGTGAAGTAAACCAGGTACTGAAGGACAAATATTACATGACTGCACTGATACGACTTAAGCAAATTGAGCAGACTCACAGTACTAGAGTCTGGAAGACAAGTTTACAGGAGACAGAAAGGGAGTAGAGGGTGGTGAGCCAATGCCCATATGGG
>PVKH010010601.1:0-18171 GCA_004027955.1 Chaetophractus vellerosus | reverse complement strand
TTCTTGAATTAAAAAAAGTCTGGGTTAAATACATACAGCGTGAAATTTGCCATTGTAGCCATTTTAGGCTGTACACTTCAGTGACATTAAATCCATTATCAGTGTTGTGCAACCATAACCACTATCAAGTTCCAGAACTTTCTCCTTACCTCAGATGAAAATCTATGTCCTACTGCCCCCTACTCCTGGGCCCTGACAACCACCAATAAGCTTTTCATCTCTATGGATATGACTATTCCATATATTTCAAATAAATTGAATCATACAATATGTGGCCTTTTATGTCTGGCCTCTTCCACTGAGCATAATGTTTTCCAGGTTCATCTATGCTGTAGTATTAGCACTTCATTCTTTTTTATGGCTGAATAGTATTTAATTGTGTAGTATGTGTCTCATTTGGTTAATCAATTCATCTGTTGATGGGACATTTGTGTTGTTTCCACTTTTTGGCTATTGTGAATTGAGTTGTTATAAACATTTGTGTACAAGTTTTTGTGTGAACTCCTGTTTTCAGTTCTTTTGGTTATATAACTAAGAGTGGAATTTCTGGATCATACAGTAATTCTATGTTTAACTTCTCAAGTAAACACCAAACAATTTTCCACAGTTGGTGAACCATATTTCATTCCCCGAAGCAAGGTATGAGTGTCCGAAGTTCTCCCCATTTTTGCCAACATAGTTTTTTCCATTTTTTCTTTTTTATTAAGGCTAATCTAGTGAGTGTGAAGTGGTTTTTCCCTAATCACGTTGAACATGTGTTCATGTGCTTCTTGGCCATTTAAATATATTCTATGAAGAAACGACTATTCAAGTCTTTTGCCCACTATTTAATTTGGTTGTTTGCCTTTATGTTGTTGAGTTATAAGTGTTCTTTAAACATTCTGGATATTAGACTCTTATCATGTTTTTGATTTGCAAATATTTTTCCCTTTCTCTGGGTTGTCTTTTCACTTTGATAGTGTCCTTTGATGCACAAAAGTTTTTAAATTTGATGAAGTCCAATTTATCTGTTTGTTCTTTTGTTGTTTGTGTTTTTGGTATCATATTTAAGAAACTTCAACTCCCCCCTCAGAGGACATACACCCTTGAGGGGAGTTGAGGCAGGTTAGTGTAGGAAATGAGAGAAGGCTGTTGGACATGACATAGCTATGAGACACAGCCTGGAAACCCCCTGAGGGGAGGCAACTGCTTGAGAACAAAGCTGTAACCATTACAGCTGAAGAGCCCACCAAGACCCTGGTCATGAGGTCCCATTTGAAACTGCAGGGCTCAAAAAAAGCCCAGGTTAACAATAAGCAGAAAGACCTCCCAACTGGTTCCCTGAAAGCTAACAGATGAAAATAGAAAGGCAACTAATTAGAACAGCAAATAGCTGGGCCCCCCCTTAATATGGGGAGGGGAAAAGAGGAAAGGCCTTAAAAACACCCACCCCAGGGCTCCACATTGCACATCTCACGCTGTAGCATACCTGCACCCATGTCTCGAGTGTGTACTCTCACTGTTTCTCGTTTCTCAATAAGCTTTTTTTTACTCGTCTCAAATAAATAAATAAATAAATAAATAAAGCATTGTCTAATACAAGGCCAAAAAGATATGTCCCTATGTTTTTTCTAAGAGTTTTATAGTTTTTTTTCTCTTAAACTTTTAAGTGTCTGATCCATTTTGAGTTAATTTTTGTATATGGTGTGAAGTAAAGGTCTAACATCATTCTTTTGCATGTGGAAATCCGGTTGTCCCAGCACCATTAGTTGAGGAAACTATTCTTTCTCCATTGAATGGTCTTAGCACCCTTGTCAAAAATCTGTTGACCATATGGTTGAGTTTATTTGTATACTGTCAATTCAATTCCATTGATCGATGTGATTTTCATTATGATAGTTCCACACTATTTCCTTACTGTAACTTTGTAGTAAATTATGAAATTGAGTTGTGTTCTTTTTTGTTCTGTTTCAAATTGTTTTGGTTATTTAGGATCCTGTGCAATTTCATCTGAACTTTAGGATTGGATTTTCCATTTCTGAAAAAATTAAGAAGACCATGAATATTTCAATCGGGATTACATTGACTCTATAGTTTGCTTTGAGAAGTATTTCCAACAGTATTAAGTCTTCCAAACCATGAACATGGGATATCTTTTCATTTATTTAGTTGTTTTCAAATTTCTTTTATCAATGTCTTATAGTTTTCAGTGTGCATGTCTTGCACCTACTCAGTTAAAATTAGTCCTAAGTGTTTAAAAAAATGATTTGAATATTCAAGTCATCCCTCTCTACCTCCTTTACCCTTTCCTTACAAACCTTGTGTAAGCTTCAGGCATGTGATAAACAAGACAAGGGATTCTTACCATGATGAAAATAATTCGTATAAATATATATGTATTATTTATATAAACTTGATTTAAATGATTATTTCTATATTTGTAATATATAAATATCTTTCTTTGTTTTAAGATTTATTTTTTTTTAATTTATTACATATCCCCCCCTTTCTGCTTGTTCTTACTGTGTTCATTTTTGCGTTCTTCTGTGTCTGCTTGTCTCCCCCAGCTGCGGCGACCTGCCAAGTCCACTCTGCACGGTGGCCTGCCTGCTTGCGGTGGCTTGCCCTGCTCACAGGGGCTTGCCCTGCCCATGGTGGCTTGCCCTGACTGCGGTGGCTTGCCCTGCCCATGGCGGCTTGCCTTCTCAAGGCGGTCTGCCCGCTCAAGGAGGCCCCAGGAACCGAACCCGGGGCTTCCTATGCGGTAAACCGGCGCCCTACCAATTGGGCACAGCTGGCCCCATAAATATCTTTCTATGTCTTCAATTTGTATCTCAAGACACTTTCTTATAGAGTGAAAACAAATTCACATATATGTGTGTGTATGTATATGTATATACACATATGTATGATTTGTGTATATAAATACATACGCTTATAAATGTACATATATAGTACATGCATATGTATAATATTATGTGTATACATTTATATAAATGTATATGATTATATTTTCCCTGTAATTTGTGTGAGGTTGTCTTTGCATATTCATAAAAGTAATTTTTGAATAATATAGAAAATACCTTCTTAACACACTCCTCTTCGTACCAAAATTTGGTATTGTCATCATCAAGGTCAAAAACAAAAATAAAAATAAATGCAATCCCTGCATAGTGTCTTCATTTGTAAAAATTTCACAAGAGCTGTAACAGCTGTAACCGCTTTTCTGCTATTATCATTTATGATTAGCGATTAAGCCAGCACCTAAGTTCAGTATCTGCTTTTGGGTTATCTCAGAAGCATATGAAAAATCAATGAATTGATCAACTTGGACTGTCAGGGAGGTGAAGGAGAGCTGTTGTGAGTGGATTTGCTAGAAAACCTTGCTAATTTAGGCAAAGGAAGAATTACAAATGAGGAACAGTCTATCAGGTCTGCTGAAGTCAAAGGGGAAGTTGAGTTTATGTGGGAGGGTGGTGTGGGTCTTGGAGGGGTTGGGAGTCAATCAAATCCCTTACCCAGCATCTCAGAGCCGTATAGTGAAAGATGGGCATTTTCTTAAAATACAGTCACATAAAGTCACTTTTATAAAAGGCTTACATATCCTTATCTTCAATTTCATTTTCTCAAGATTACATAATTTTGAATGCCTTGGTGATTTTAAATATATATTTGTTTAACAAATCCCGTAAGTGCCTCAGAAATAATATTCACAAAACACAGATACCTGTTATTTAATATGGTGCAAATACCTTGTGTAAAATTCTGGATTTTCTATTTGCCTGGAAGAGCCATTATAGACCCGGTGTTGGGGTGTAAATATCTTCAGGAATCTTGCCGTTATTACATTTCCATGCACTGTTGTGAAGTTTTACTCTTTTGTATATATTTAAAATGGTTTTGATTCTGTTTGTGAGATTAAGATCAACACTACAATGTTTTCAATTAAAACAGGCTAAATTAAGAAACATCTATGTCCAAACAAGTAAAAACAATACAACCACATATTGTAGCTGCCATTCTGCCCTTCTTTTCAAATGAATTAAGTCTGCTGTGTCTGGCCAAGTTTCCCTCCAGCATCAGAATCCCATTGCTCTTACGCCTTTAACGTTCCCTAAATGTACCCTTTTGCTGCACAATGTGCTACGCGTGTCCACACGAAATCAGGGAAGCCATAGTAAATTCAACACATCTATGAGGAATGAAAGAATACAACATTTCATTGTTGCCTGGATCACACTTTCCATGTGAAATCCCCTAAGACTGCTACATGAATAAGATTTATATTCTTCCACCCTTTGTTATATATTTTAAAATGAAGCAGTGCTGTCAAACTGCATTATCCATATTTTAGGATATTATTGCAATTGTGTTTAAGAATTGTCAGTTCCATGCTATTTTCTTACTCACAAGTTGTCAAAAGCATTCATTTGCTAAGTCGTTTACTAATAGTTGCCCTCCTTTCCATTTTTCTACTATTTCCATATTAATAGACAGTGTAGTGCATATAAAGTATGGGATCTAGAGCCTGATTTTCCCTTTATTTATTTATCAAACATACATTAAATTAATAATAAAATATACCAAATGCTGCTTGAAATGCTTTACAGATATTAATTTATTTAGTTCTATAATAATATATGAAGTAGATATCATTAGTCCAATTTATCAGATGAAGAAGCGACATCATAGAGAGTTCACGGTCATACAGCTTATAAGTAGCAGAGCAGAGATTCAAACCTAAGCAGTTTAGATGTAGGGTCTGGGTTCTTAAATTTATTTTATATTGCCTTTCCATTTACCCAAACTTGGGCAAGATACTTAAGCTTTTTGAGCCTTTCTTCATGAATAAAATGGGACTACTAATAGTACCTACTTCAGAGAGTTGTGAAAATTACATATGATAATACTGTAAAATGCTTAGAACATGAATGTCAGTAGTGTTAGCTATTACTTTTTTCCAATATCATTTTCCCTGCCAACCTTCGCTTATTTCTTCAGCAGCATCATGCTGCTGCCCTTTACAGAGCTTTGCACATGCCACCTGGAAATTTTCCTCCCTTCCCCCATCTCCAACCCTTCTGAGATCCACCTCCCATCAGTCTATGGATTGATAGCCTCAGTATAAATGCACCTTCCTCAGGGAAGCTTCCCGTGACTCCAAGACTAGGAGAGGTCCCTCTTATTCTTAGCCTTGGTGCCTTAGGAAATCAAACCCTAGGCAGAAGCATATGCTTTTACTATTTGCCGGAACATTCTCTTGAGAAGTGCAATCCCAAAGAAGCAAGAGTGAGAAAAATGAAAGCCAAGCAGTGAAGAGAGAGATAGCAAATGTAAAGGAATGCATTATTGTGCTGGCTCCCGCTTCTTGACAAGCTAATTGCTAATTCTCCAAAGAAATCTTCCAAGAGTTCTGATAAGCTGTCTCTGGGCAGTCCATCAGGGATAAGAAAGGATGCGAATTTATTCTGCTGGCTCTTATTTCCTTTAAGTTAAAGGTGCTCCATGGGGCTTTAACTCTCCCCCACGTTTGTGTGTATGCCTGGATACCAAGAAATTCCACCAGATCTCTTGCTTTAAAGGCAACAGAGAACCTGCTGTGTAGAAGGTTAGAAGTTATGTTGCAGAGCCTGGAGTAGAGGCACAATCCAAGTGGGTCACATGAAGACTGGAACAGCCACCACTGAAGGCCCCTGGGTGGGTGGTGGTGGCTGCAGGTGACTTGGCCCCATGATTGCAGGAAGAGCATAGTTAGGGTTTCTAGGGTCAGAAAACAAGTCAAGTGCACTTGGGGAGGGAAGGTGTAAAATCCAGGAAAGTATGCCCTGTTGTGAACATTTATAGTTCCGTGTCTCTTTTCCTTTATAGTGTATATGCACATCTTAAAACTACTTATTTATTTGTGAGATTATTTACATTAATTTTGTCTCCTTCACTAGACTGAAAGACTCCTTGAGGCTAGGAAGGGTGCATGAGGTTCAGAGTGTTTAGATTTGAATCCTGGCTCCAGCAATTACTAGCTTTGCATCCTAAGACAAGTTACTTAACTTTTCTGTGCCTCACTTGTCCAGTGACAATTAAGGTAGGACTGTTGTGAATTCTAAAGGAGATGCACTCCATAAACGTTAACTATTGTCACCATCATCACCATTGTACCCATTGCAGTTAGCACTGGATAGGCCCTGGAATAACAGAATGTGAGATAAATTAGAGATTGTGGTCTTCTTTGTTCATTGTGTATCTCCAATTTATAAAGGAGTATTGTAAATATTCGGGGTTTCAATAAAATGTGCAATAAATGAGAAAATGAATTTCAGTATTTTTGGTCCTTTTGCATTTCTGAAATTATATCTTGCAGTGATTTAAGAGTGGATAGCCCAGATCACTTTTTACAATAATAAATTATTAATTTTTGCTGACCTGATTATACTTTTTCTGGTTGACAGCTGGGAACATATCATCAAGTGAATAAAGGAAGCTAAACAATTATTCGAAGCATAGGTTGACACATACATGAGACTGATTATAACCTCTGCATTAAATTGATATGCTGGGGCAAATTTAAACATTTAATGTTTTTGGATTAATAAGGTTAAAATCTTTTGTTTATCTTTAATAGCAACTAATATTAATTGAAGCGTGAAATTTCCCAACATTAATATATGCATTTTTAATAATGTCTAATTAGTTCTGTTTCATCTAGTACTAAGCCAAGTAGTAAATGTGTGAGATGAACAACTGTGCCCTTTTTGGTTATATTCTTTCCACAAATTTTTATCTCAAGTTATTTACATTTCCCAGATTCCGTTTTACTGTAGTGCTGCACAGTGCTTGGTCACTGAATGATGGATACTCTCAAAGAAGACCTCCTGACCGAATCAAATTTAAAATTACAAAGAATTTAACAAAGGACCCTAACTAAAGATGCAGTGTAATTACAGACCATAGAAATGTTACATTTTTTTTTTTTTTTTGGCAGTGCTACTTATTAACTGGGTGATCATGGCAGGTTCATTATCTTCTTTAAAACTCAGTTTGCTCTTCTGCAAAATGGTGACAATAGTACTAACCTCAAGGTGATAATTATATGAAATAAAATAGATCATCCATATCCACATTATTGGATCCACCATTCCAACCTCTGACTAAAGTGGGAAGATTTATTCTGACTTAAGAATTTAAAGACAGTGTTTTTGTTTGTTTCTGGGAAGCAGCAGTGAAAGGTGAGGGAAAGAGCACTTCAGAAGAAAGACTTGAATAAGCTGTGCTAGGTGAATCCGCATCTGGTAGGGTAGGCACACAATGGCTGGTACTCAACCTGTCAGAAAAAGGCGCACAAAGTGACTCCTCCCAAAATACAGTCTTATTACGCTATAACTTTCCCCTAATAAAGATTGTGCTTCCTGAGCTACTTTATCTAATTATAGAAAAAAAGAAAGACTTAGTAAATGTGTCAAGCAGCCACTGACTTTGGGTTTGTGCTTGTAAATTGTTTCTTGCTACAGAAATAATTTCTTGCAAAATAATAACTTTTTGCTTTATTTTGTTATTAATCACAAGAACCAAGTTATTATTTTCTACTCCCGAGTTATTGTTCTAGGGATCAAGAGGATCCATAAGGGCTTTTTCGATACTTTTTTTTTTTTTAAAGAAAAGCGTATGTGCTCATTGTCACACCCTGCACTATGTTTGTAACCACTGTCTCATCTATCTCATCTATGAGCAATACCACAGTCTGATGCCTGGAAACAACCACTAACCCTCGCCTTAGATTTTCTAGGCCATTTCTTTAAGTGTTTTCATATATTCCTAGTAGGAGAATCAACTAACTATGTTTAAGACTAAATCGGCCCATGTGTTGCTCGGATTGTTAAGGAAGTGTAATGATAGAGAAACTACCAAAGGAATTAAGTAATTCACAAATACTAGTCTAACTTCTCTGTTAAAAAGCATGCTTTTTATGGGGGATTTTTTTTCTTCCCATATTACCATGAAAGTACCATGTTGCATGCAGTTCTATTGGAATTGATTTGACTTGAAGGCACTGGCTAAACTCTCTATTTCAAGCCTGAGAATTATTTTTAATATCTAAAACAGTTTCATAATATAGACACCTAATATATTTATCACAAGGGACCAAGTAGCCCGGGTTAAGATGATATATTTTAGTCACGGAGGCCATTCTAGAGAGAAGCTAAAAGACTCTGGTAAACTCCTGGTTAAAATTTTGAGTTCAACCAAAGCCCTGCATAAACATCGACTCTAAAGGGTCTGCATTTATCTTTTTACCTGGGGAATTTATGAACAAGTACCTCCTTAATTTATCAGAGTTGTGTTGTATTTTCTTCAAAAGTACTTGAAAGGCTAGGGAATCTACTTAGCTACTATTAGAGCACATTACTGGAAACCATTGATCAATGGATTTCTCATGGCTCAGTACACAAATCTATGCTCAAAACATCAGCCAGCTGAAAGACTCTGAAGGCGATTTTTCAAGTCTTGCACCAAAGAGCTTCATCCAGACTTAGGACCAAAAATAATCAAGTACAACTTTTCCTCAATTTTTATAGCCACACTTGTTTGAAATATTCATAGTAGACCTACAACCTGCCATTCTGCTATAATTTTCCTAATTTCTTTAACATTTCTGTATACACGGGCAAACAGAAATATTCTTATTTTCCTGAATGTGTCTTTGTTTGCATAATGTCTTAATTATTCATTTTTCTCCCCATCTAGAGAAATCTCTCCTTTTCTCTCTCTACCTGATGAAAAGGTTCAACTCAAACTTTACTACTATTGAGCTTTTCTATACAAGTTTATATTGTCTAATTTCACACAGCTAGGCAGAGACTCTGTGGAAAAATCCTCAAAAGCACTTCTTGAGGGAAATGAGCCTTTCTAATTTCTTCTTTGGATCTCCAGGGTTGAATCTAGTATGCATTGCAAATTTATCGGTAATTCTTCTCTGGAAAGTAAACAGAATCAAAGTAAGAGTATAGAATCTTGGGGACAATGCATGTGTATTTTCTCTCACTGAGTGTGTGTGTGCGTGTGTCGCCAGTTGTGGTGGTGTGGAAGGCAGGTGGAAGAGGATTCTCTGGCCTTTTCCTTCAAGCAGCTATAGTGAGGAGTATGCAGGTCAAGTTCCTACTATACTACGGGAGGAAAAGAAGAGAAATAAGAATCGATGCAGGCTATATACTTTTCTAACAGAGAACAGAGTTCTAATATATCCTCATTACTTCTAATATTGGGCCACGTACGTTGCCCTAACTTGTAAGTCTAGTCAATTATACTTACTCTTTGTACATTTTAAACAATCACTGTGTACTGATAAATCATTACCATCCTGACAGGTAAATCAAAATTTTATTCAGTGATTCAGAAGTAAAGGGCAATGGAATGTACTTCTTTTTAAAACCTTCGAATTATGTAATTCATAGCAATGTAACACCCAAGATATCTTAATCTGGTGAACTTTATTTACACCTAATAGTACAATTCCCTGGAAGAGGTCCTTTTCTAGGATTCTGACAGCCTGTCACCCACAACTTATGCCTGCTGGGTTCTCCTACCCTCCAGGAGATTTGGCTCAGTGAAATTTAGCAAATGACTTTAAAGGAAAGAGTATTGACTCCACTTTGTACAGGAAGTCATTTTTCCCCCTATTTCTCTTCCGTTTTGCATGGATCAATTTATAAATCAATATTACTATGCTTGGTATATAGTTGGATATGTGGTATTTTCATTTAGGATATTTTCCCTAATCAATCATATGATAGAACTTAATGTCTTCTGGTCCCTACTAAAGAATTCTATCAATAGAAATTCATAACTTTTTCAGTAAGGGGACCATAAATGTCCACAGATTTAGATAGAACTGATATAGGTCTAGATTCCATCCATGTCTTAAAATCCTCATGAATGTAATTTAGCCATGCCTATCAACTTTTATTTTTAGAGTTCAGGAGTCAAGGCTTACCATTTTGCTCCAGGAAATATGGTTCCTGTTCAATTATTTCTTTTTAATTTTCAGTACTTAATCAGATATTTCAATATGTAAAACGACCCCTTGACTATGTGCTATTAAAAAAAACCCTCTATGACATTCATAGAACTGATTTTGCAGCAACCTAATAAATAATCTCGATGACTTATATTTAATGGACAATTAGATAAGAACACTTTTTGAACTCACAAAATGTGTAAGGCATAATTTCAGGTACTGGGGAATGAGTACAGCGAATTTAGCTTTCTGATATTCTCTAAAACTCATTCAACTTAGAAATTCTCTGTTTATGTAGGTGATAAAATGTACCTCTAGCACCAGGAATATTTTGCATCTTGTTTTCATTTTAGGAAAAAAAGTTGCTTTTTCCAAGTGCAATACTTCTAGGTCCAGCTTACTATCTTTCAACCTTAAGTATGTGGACCTGTGGTCATCTGTAGAGCTATTATGAATTATTTGAAATATTTGTGGCACATAAATAAGGAAAAGGTCTACTTTCATTTATTTCAGTGCTTGTAAGGTTTGTCTATCATGACATACAATCTCCAGTCTTTTTGCCAACTATAACCACAAAATAATGTTCTTATTTTCCTAGGAGTCCTGGGAATTTGCACCACACTTCTTCAAGTAAATACATGTGTAAATATGTGAGCTTCTCAGCCCCAAAAAGACTGGTTTTCCCTTCTTGGCAAGGAAAATAAATTCTAAAATCCTGAATCATTTACCGAATATGCTCCCCGTCTGATCTCCCAGAGGTCTGATCAGCAAAGTGCCAAAAGACATGCTAGTTCTAGGGAGAACAGCAGCCTGGGTCTCCCCACAGGAGGATTTGGTGAATGTTAAGGAAAACTCCTACTACTCAGATAGTGACACGTTATAGCTCTGGTAAAATAGGGCCTTCATGACTATCCTATGTCACCCTGTCCAGTACTTTTCACTGAAACCTTTTATGCTTGAACTGAAGTATATAACATATTATGATTGTTATTATTGTCTACAAGTGGTAAAGCTGAAGTTGTAACATTGACAGGAAATATTAATGATGCTGTTTTCCTACACTCTTTATTTAACATCTCTATTTTGAAAACAGAAAGAAGATTCTCAGGACAATTTTACATACACAGGGTTAAATATGGGATATTTATTATTATCTTCAGATATAAAATTCAAGAGAAATATCATGCCAGGATCAAAAGCATACGGAATTGTAATGAGGAGGTGGTTAACTGGGTAGTAGAAATTTTTATGTACTTTGAAGCAATGACTTTTTATTTGAGTACCTGAGCTTTAGCTGGGAGTGTTCTACAGCCTGGGCACTTATGCTACATCCATATGCCTGGTTCAGCAGTAGGTCCCATTGGAGCAGGGACTGCATCTCTCTTTTTCAACACTGTTAGCACAGAGTAGGTACACAACAAATGTCTGTAGAATGAATTACTAGAAAATTCTCAATTACAGTTCATGGAAGAAATCACTCAGCTAATACATCAGAATCTATCTATATTTTACTAAGAATAATATAAATCACTTCATCTTTCTCAATAATTCAGATTTATCTCCAGTTCAGAAATTGTAAATTTTTACTATATATCTCATATTTTATCTCAAATATTTCTTCTTAGAATTTATTTTTGTTCCAACTTCCTGTGGTCATCTTGCTATAAAAAGTTCCTAGCTGTGTATATGTTTACTTTTTTTACCAATACCTTGTTTTTAAATCATGCCAATATAAGTTGAAAATCTGATTTCTGAATTAGGATAAAGTCCAGTATAACATTAAATTTTTCAGTTCTTATTAATATAGTTATTAAAGTTATTTCTTTTGAGTTATTTAACAGTCATACTCATTTCTTTAAAAAATCTTTACAATTTTAAAATCTCAAATGTTTCGTTCACCATCATATCTCCAGGGCTGCAAAGTACCTGATAAAGCCTGCTATTTCCATACTAAGAACGCACCAGATATTTGTTTACAAAAGAATAAAAATTGATCAGTGAATGAATGGATTAAGGAATGAGAATGTTTGATAAATATTAGCCACATGATAACTTAAAATGCAATATTGATTATGCCTTATGGAAGTCTCTCCATCTGATAGAATACAGTGTAATTAAGGAGACCACCTTTTTCTTAAACAATAATTACTACAGTTTGAAGTATAGGTCTCTCTCTTATTCCTCTTATATTTCTTTCCCAGTTTAAGATGAGTAAATTCTATGCATTTCTTGAAGATAACTGATTAGAACCATTATAAAATCTATGATATAAAATCATTACATGGCATGGTATGGGTGGTATGATTTATTTTTTCCTTTCTATTGGCCATTACCTTGTTTTTTTTTTTTTAAAAAGAAAGATAAAACCTAACTTTTATCCATCCCTTAAAAGTTGGAAAAGAATTATTTTGAGATTCAGAGAAGTTCATCCCAGGACCTTTAATGATATCTATGCCTCCCTGGGGAGAGGGCAGGAAATGAGAGCATCTGACCATGGCTAGTCTCCCTGCCTCTCGGCATCCTGAGGCCTTGCAAAAGGGCCTTCTGTCATCGGAGAACTCCCCCCCCACCTCCTGCCCACAAGTACCTTTTCTCTTCTGCATCGCTTATTCTATTTCTACACAAATGAGCCCTTTTAAACTAACTTTACTGATTTATTCCTTACAAAACAAAAACAGGTTTCAGTCAAGACAACCCATTGGATAATTTTAGTTGAACTGGCTTAACTAAATCATAATGGATGAAATGAGTTTGTGTGCATGGAAACAGCTAAAGTACTGGAACTGAGATTGAAAAAATAAAAGTAAAAAAAAAAAAAAGGAAACGTAGAATTTTATGGTTTAGTTTTAAAATATAGGGCATCTATGTAAGTGTTATTGCAAATTATTAAATATTTTTATAGAGATTCTGTAGGTATTAGATTTAACTATGTAAAATTGCTATTTGTTTATTTTTTACCTGAAATAAACGGTACGTTTGTATTTAAATCCGACACATGATGGAAAATAACTCCCTATGTAGGATGATGTTTTGGAAAGACCAATGTTTATGAAGAGATCTATAAGAATATTGTCATGAGGTGATACAGAGGAGTGTCCTCTTTGGATTTGGAAGCAGAAGTTCAGGGTTTTGGACTTACCTCTCCCATTTAGTGGTTGTGATGTTTTAGGCAATTCATTCATCCTTTCTTATCCTCAGTTTTCTCTTAGATAAGCTAAATATATTAACAATACCCTCAACAGTTGTTGCAGGGATTAAAGGAGGTGATGTATGTCAAAGTACTTTGCAAACCATAGAGAGCCATAAAATCAAAGATAATTTGCAGACTTCTACTATGTAATACTGTCTAGCAAATGTAAGATGAATAATGAGAAAAAGGCAAGAAAACTATTTTCTTGTATAATAACTGATTCTTGTCATAAAAGGAAAAAATATAAAATATTATACAAGTTGCTTTATAAGACAGACATCCCATGTGCATTTTTAAGCTATGATATCTGCCAATAAAATTCCCAGGCTAGGCCATTCCTTTCCTATGAAAGCAAGTCACACCACTCCCAAACTTCATGCAAACTGTCAGTACCATCTAAAAATACTCCTGCATATTATGAATTAATGCTTCCCATTTTGAAATTACAATATCATTTTTATATACTCTCTCACTGCTCCTTCCAAGCATGATTTTGTTAATGCTGATTTTTTTCTACAAGACATACTTTTTTTTGCAAATATTTGCTCTTGTTTTTCTTTAGAACTGTGAGAGGAGACTGCTGGCTGTGGAAGGAGGGACAGGATGTCTTTTTGGGGCTGTAGTTGTATTTGGCTTGATCCACTGAAGTAGAGACAGTGTTCATAGGTGCCAATATTTGGTTAAGAGCTAACAGCAGAAAAATAGCTGCTTTTGTGAATCAAGTGATGATTTCTCGTAGGCAAATGATAGAATAAACAGACCTATGTGTTAATTAATCATTTTTGTATTCCTTCCTAGTTCTGAATACTTTTAGCTAAGTTTACTCTCATTTTACTTCATTGTATAGTATATAATTGGAATAACAATTGTAAACATGGCTAGTGGGTTAGATTTTCAACATATATGTATCTGTAATGCAGAGTAAAACATTGTAAGGGTGTGATTTATGCGTTAACTATTGAACTAAGCTAAAGAGTATAGCATATCAAACAAAATTTATTAGAGTTCAATAAAAAAAAGGACTATAAATTGTATGTTACAGTGTTAAATGTTATTGAGAGATAACACTGTTGACTATTATATGAGTTTGCAATATAAAAACATGGACAACTGCTTTCAGTTAAACAAGGCAGATTGATTCAGGAAGACTCATGAAAATGACAGTAAAGGGCTGGACAAAGAAAGTCATAAACCCTGGCAACAATGAGTAATAGTGGAGGATATTGCAATAAAACTGGGAAAGCCGAAATATGATGGACAATAATTAAAATATTTGACTGAAACAAGAAAACTGAAACTGAAGGTTGCAGGGTTGGAAGCCAAAAAGAAACATGATTTGCACTAGAGAAGCCCAGAAAGTCTTAAGACTTGGAGACAGCAGTTGTTTAAGAATGAGGGTGTATAGTTGGGGTTGAAAATGAGAGTATTGGTTGAAAGTCTGTATAAGGAGTAGTGAGCTCCAGATCTCAAGCCCCAACTTGCACAATTGGACAAATTTTACTTCCTTACACAGAAGACTGAAGACTTACTGTCGGAACACAGTGAACTAGAAGGACTCTGGACTTGGAAATATTAGGTAGAGTTGAGGGCAAGAACAGTAAACTGAACAGGAAAACTAAGTAAATCTTCCCCCACTGGATGGAAGAATCTTTGGAAAATTCTTATAGCACCCAAGTCAACAATAGGATTTCTCCCTGACTTACAGATGCAAGAAATATCTGAGAAAAATAGAGGCAAGTATATATATAAAAAAAGAAGCAAAACATAAAGGAAACATATAGGAATACAGACAATACAGAGTAGAAAAATAAATTTTAAATGCCGTTATAATGAGTGTCTTTAGAGAAGGAAGAATAGGCACTATATTTATGAAAGAAGAATAGAAGGCTATAAAAAATTCAGAGAAAAACAGTTTATTCTTAGAAATTAAAAATATGAGAACAGTGATAAAATATTCCAATCACAGGTTGACAGATAAACTGGAGAAAAATCTTACTAACTTTACAATAAAAAGACTGAGGTAGAAAAAAAATCTAGATACAAATTTAAAAATTAGAGTAGGTGTCCAGGAATTCTAAAGTATAACTATTTTTCCCTAAAATAGAAAATAAAGAAATGAAAATGAGGATACCATCAAAAAATAAATCAAGAAAATTTCTAAGATCTGAGGGATGACAGTTTCCAAATTCAACAGGATCCTATCAAGCGGATAACAACAAATATCCATATTGAAACAGTCCATCATGGAATTTCAAAACAGTAGAGATAATACATAGGCTAACAACTTCCAGAGTGAGGTAAACACTGAAGTCAGATATCCAAAGGAGCATCAGGTTTCTCAACAGAAACATTGAATGCCTTCAAAATTCTGAAGGAAAATCATATCCAACCTTAAGTCATATGCTTAACCAAACTATCAATGAAGTATGCGAACCAAACTGTCAGCTAAGCATGCGGATAGACTAAAAAATGTTTTTATATGTGGAATAATAAAGAAGGAGGAAGAAGTGGCATCTAGAAAACAGGAAATCCAACAGGAGAGAGATTAAAGGGATCCCTCCAATCGATGGTGAAGGGTAATCCAAGGATAACAGGTATGTTGCACCCCTAAGAGCAATCAGTCTAGATTGGGAAGCTGATGGCCCAAAGTCTTCATGAATGGTGTCCAAAATTAAAAAAGTTAACTCTTATAGAACATCAAATATATTAAAATGTGTTATTAGGAGAGTATTTCTGCAGCAGAATTTGGGAATAAATTAAAAATAGATATACAGGGGAGAAAACAAACCAGGTAAATGGAAATGTGGAAGAAGAAAATACAATCATAGCATACTGCACAGATAGAAGAGCAGTGCATAATATTTTCATAGTCACAAAAAGATACACGTTTAATATTTATTTAACAAAAATAATAATGATATACCTCTATTGGGAGGGTGTAAGGAGGGAAGTTTATTTTTGTGCGTGTGTGTGCACGCATAGGGGGTATAAATGAGCTAAAACTTCATCTATCATAGTAGGCAGTTAGTCAATAGTTACTTTCTAAGAATATATTAATTTAAGAATGTTACTTAGAAATATAGAGATAGACAACCAAAGAAGCAGCTAACTTAGTTCAAAGTAGTTGCTTCTGGGAAATGAGAATCAGATGTAGATAGCTGTGGCTGGGGTAAAGTCTTGCTGTTTTTTTTTTTAATACACTCTAGGGAAAATCTAGTTCTAAAAGTTATAACATATATTACTTTGATAAAAATTCATGAAATATGTAAACTATGAAAATCCACAGCAATGGAAGCATTGAAGCTTTAAAAAGATGGTCGTTATTTACATTCTAAGGAAAAACACATACTAAAAGCAGAACATTATGGGACTGTTGAAAATATTTGAGCCTATTGGACAGTATTGATTATGCTGTATTGGCATAATAGTAAACTAATCGCACACACACACACAAAGAAGACTAGAAGGCATTACCCTAAGATGTTAACAGTGATCATCTCTGGGTAGAGAGATTATAGGTCAGTAACATTGACTAGTGATATTGTTGTTGTTGTTGTTTAATAATCTCTGCAACTCAGAGTGGCTGGCTATTTTGAGGAAGTCTTTTAACTCCTTAAGTACTGGAGCTGGGATGAGAAGACAGGTCTGTGGGCTTCAAAGCTCTGGGCAGACCCTTAGGCTGACCCTGCTGCCAGAAACTTCCCGTACCAAACTGCCCGCAGCTCTCCTTTTCACTATCTTAAGTTCCTGCCTACAGGGATGATTTTTGTTCTCCACATGCTCTATCGACATTTAGGTCTTTCTGCATTTGCTTGTTATTTTTCTTTGCTTGAAGTGCCTTTTTACTTGGAGAAATCCTACAAGAACTCGTTTGAATTTCCCCTATTCTATGTCAGAATGAATTGCTGTGTTGTCTTCTCTGTTTTCATTTTTCAATCATTTTTTATGGCAGTGCTTTTTACAGCCTGATTTATACCTTATCCTGTCATGCTAAGTGCTCACCCTCTCCATCCACTATGTATGTTTCAAAGGCAAAAGGTGCATGTTACTTAGCCCAAGTTTCTAATTTTTTAAATGAAAATATATATAGTTGAACTACTTGTAAAGGTGTCTACTCTCCCAAATCTTCACCCCCCCACCACTAAAGCGAAGTTTTCTTTTAAATTTATTGAGATTTAATTTACTTGCCATGAAAGTCACCCTTTTCATATATATTATTCAGGGGATTTTAGTATTTTCACAAGGTTTTGCAACCATCAATATTAATTCCAAGACATTTTCATCACCCAAAAAAGAAACCCCTTAACTGATTGCAATGACTCTCCCCTCCCCAAGCTTTGGCAACCACTAATCTACTTCCTGCCCCTACAGACTTGCCTGTTCTGGATAGTTCATATAAATGTAATCATTCGAGATGTGGCCTTGTGTGTCCAGCCTCTTTCATTAGCATATTTTCAAGGTTCAAGTATGTTATCACATATATCTGTATTTTACTTTTTTTATGGCTGAATAATATTCCATTGTAAGGATATACCATATTTTGTTTATCCATTTATCAGTTAATGAATGTTCCGGATGTTTACACTCTTTAGCTATTAGGAATAACGCTGTTAAAACTTTTATGTACAAGTTGTTGCATGAACATATGCTTTCAATTCTCTTGAGTAAATATCTAGGGCTGGAATTACAGGGTCATATGATAATTCTATACTTAAATTTTGAGGAATTGTCAAATTGCTTTGCAAAGCAGCTGCACAATTTTGTATTCCCACCAGTAATGCCGAGGGTCTTCATTTCACACATCCTTGCCCACACTTGTTATTGTCAGTCTTTATGATTACAGCCATATTAGTGGGTGTGACATGTTCATGAATTACATTTCCCTAATGACTAACAGTGTTGATCATCTTTTTTTATGTGCCTATTGGCCTTTTGTCTATCTTTTTTGGTGAAAAGTCTATTCAAAACCTTTGCACATTTTAAAATAAAGTTA
>PVKH010010600.1:0-18177 GCA_004027955.1 Chaetophractus vellerosus | reverse complement strand
TGGCTAACTTGGGAGTCATAATTCTGAAATTACTGAGTTGTGCATATAATTAATAGCTTGGCTTTAACTTAGGCATTTAATTTAGCATCCATCACAGATTCTCTCCCATACTGATCTGTGCCCTGAACAAGATGTCATTTCATAAACTCAATTAAACATGTTACTTACTGTGGTTTAAACACCAGGATATATTTAATGGATTGGCTAATTTCACAGATCAGCAGTGTTTCTCTTCCTGCATCACTTGCCCATGACAATAACATAAGTGAATAGCCTGTGCCACTGGATGGGTCAGAATTAAAACAGTATAAATATTGCTGTCCAGGTAAGACAACTTGAAATTCTTTGCACAAGGTGTCGGGAGTTCTCTGATATATTTTGAAATTAATACCCCATACACATGAATTTCAACCTTTCTGAAATCAAGCTGAATGGTTTCTGGGAGGCAGTCTCTTTACAAACTGGTGAATGAAAATGTTTACAACAATAAGTAAGTCGTGCTTTTATCAATCTTTGAGTTGCTTTTCCAATTTGATATGTTTTTCCAATTAGAAAAGGCTTCTAGTTAATTTGTTTAAATTGACAAGAAGTCAATATGGAATTGATTTATTCTTGCCTCACAATGGTCTCTTGTCTATCCCACTATCCCTTCTCTAGCCCAGAAATAGTCATCAAGATAACCATTACTATAAACGTTGAGGAGAATTATGGCAGATACTGTTGATTGTCTACTTCATAGCCATAATCCCTTATTTTCTTAGTTTATAATCATTATATTTTGTTCATGTTGCAACAAGTTTACAGAATGTGGGTTCCTCTCCCAATCCAAGGTAATGAAGCGTAATTAACCTAAAAAATGGATGTTGGGATAGATTATATTATTTGTTCATAATTTTTGTTTCCTCCCCACACTTGTTAGGCTTTCATGAGGGGAAGAATACTTCCCTTTCTTACTGATTTTGGCCTTGGCTATATCATTACTCTCCTCAAAGGAATGTGGGTAGAGGATTCTGAGCAGAGCTTTTAAAAGGCATCATGTGTTTGTCTTCCCTTTTGCACTCCTGTCGAGCATCATGAGAATCACCTGCCCCAGCTAGACTCTCTTCTTCAACCTGTGTGCAAGAATGAGGAGCACACCTGAACCTTACTTGTGGTCTGATGTAGAACTCCTACAAGTCATCCAAAACTCATGAATAAGAAATGAATGTTGGCTGTTGTAAGTCATTGATACATCAGGGTTGTTTTGTAAGCTACAGGATTGAAGCAAAAACTGACTAATACAAATGTTAATTTAATTCCCCTTCTCTTGTGATTGGTTTAGTGGTGGACATTTGTCCCTGATCTGGCTAATAAGATGTATTAGGAAGTATGTTGAGGGAGGGAGTTGCCGTGGAGGATTTTGATATTTGATGAAAAAGAGAGATGACAAAATATGCACTTTTTCCTTCCTTGAATTTGTTTAAAGACATAAATATAGGAGTTGTTAGTGGTCTTGTAACTCTGAAGAATTACATGGGATGCAAATCCAGCATGCTAAGTATGACAGAGAACAAAGAGGAAAAACTAGGTGCTTGATGACATTGTGGAGCTGATGCAGTACACCTAAGAACTAACATTTCCAGAGGTCTTAATATAGAAACACTGAATTACTTTATTGCTTAAGTCACTAGTATGAATGCTTTTGTTACTTGTAACCAAATGCACCTCAACAAATACAATATGTTTCTAGAAATACACCAAGACAAAGCATACATGCACACAAAGATTCTTTTTATTAAAGCTATCATATATAACAATATTTTTATTTAAAAATTTAATGACACTCATTTACACATAGAATTTATAGATTCTATGAATATATATATTTTTGGGACATATATCTCTCTCATTCCTTTTAATATCTACCAATTCTATGAATGAGTATACTATATTCTTATACTATATTTTTTATTGAATTAATGAACTAGACGATAAACCTCATTAAGATTATAACAATAAAATTTAAACTATATAAAAGATGAAAAATGTGAAAGAAAAGTTAAAAGACATGGAAGACAAATCTATAAGATACAATATGCACCTAGAGGAGTTCCTAAGGGACAGAACAGAGGAAACAGGGAGAAAGAAATCTCAAATAATTAATAAAGACAATTTTAAAAACTAGACTAAACAAACACATCCTATGATGTTCCTGCCCACTCAGTTCTAAGTTACATGAATTTTTAAAAGACTCCAAAAGCTGATATAGCTTTTGAGTGTGTGTGCGCATGGTCATATAAATTTAAAAATCACTTTTATTGAAATCACATATACATACAAGGAGAAATTTTAAAAGATGAAATCTTACAAAGGGAATACAACCATTTTATTATCTGTCAATTCAGGAAATAACACCTTACCAGCACCCTGGAAGCCTGTTTCATGTTCCTTTCCAATCATTGCCCCTTCTTTCTTTCCCAAAGGCAGCTGCTACCCTGATTTCTCATTCAAAAATTGGTTTTGCTTGAGTATTTTAACATTACATAAATGGAATCATCAGTGTAATATTTTTCTGTTAGACATCTTGGCTCAGTATATTATTTGTGATATTCATTTGTTATTTTATGTGGCTATGGTGCATATCTTATTCATTGCTCTATAATATTTTAAGTGTAAATAGACTACAATCTATCCATTCTTCTTTTTTTTTTGTTGTTACATATCACCCCCTTTCTGCTTGTTCTTGCTGTGTTCATTTTTGCATTCTTCTGTGTCTGCTTTGTCTCCCCCCATTGCGGTGATGTGCCGAGTCAGCTAACCACGCAGGTGGCTTGCCCCACTTGCGGGCCGCTCTGCTCTGCTCGTGGGTGGCTCTGCTCTGTTCCCGGGTGACTTGCCCTGCCTGTGGCGGCTTTTTGCCCTGCCCACAGCTGCTTGCCCTCTCAAGGCGGTCTGCCCATTCGGAACTGAACCCGGGGCCTCCCATGTGGTGAACCGGCGCCCTATCCACTGGGCTACCGCCAGCCCCCCATTCTTCTCTTCATGGACCTTTTGACTGGTCTCAGTTTTTGGTTATTGTGAATACAATGCTTTAAACATTCCTGTCTTTTTTAAAGTAAAAATGTGTGGATTTACAGCTGGAAAGGAAAACTCTAGTTTTATCCCTTGGAACACCTGGATGTCTGAATTTTTTGACTCTTGACCACAGTGAGGGAATTGAGAGGTATAATGTACAATTTAAAGGCCAGAAACTCCCCTTGGTGACCTGCAGGATCTGTTTCTTTACCCATGGCTTGCAACTGCCTTAATTGGTTTAGCATGCCTGACTTGATTACATGGTCAAGGGGACAAAGAAGGCATGCTGAGAGTTTATCCTTTGAGTTGTCTTGAAAGTAAGATTACTAGCACAGATCTTAGTAGTTCAAGTTGGAGGAGATTGACTTAGTTCCCTAAGCTGCTCCAAGCAATACTGTGAAATGGGTTGGCTTAAACAACAGGAATTTGTTCAATCAAGGTTAGAGTCTGAGAAAATATCCAAATCAAGGCAAAGCTTTCCTCCTGAAGACTAGTTGCTGGCAACTCTTGGCTCCTGTGCCACACAACAAGACACATGGTGGTATCTGCTGGTCTCCACATTCTCTTCTGGGTTTCATTGATTTCAGCTTCTTGCTTCCCTGTCATCATCTTCTCCCTCTTCCCCCCTTCCATCTGTATTCATTCCATTTATAAAACAACTCCAGTAAAAGGATTAAGACACTTCCTGAATGAGGTGTGTCATGCCTTAACTGAAAAAGTCTCATCAACAGTCCTAATTACAATGGTAAACCCACAGGAATGGATTAGACTTAAAAACTTATTTTTTGAGGTATATATAGCTTCTAACCTCACTTCCCCCTGCTCAGACCTGACACACCACACCAAGCCACCTGTCTGTGGTGAGGCCCTTTGCGTCTTGCTTGGGCTCTGGCACTCCTCCATGGACTGCTCTCCACTTCTGTGTCTCTTCACCCTGTTTCTTGGCCTAAGTATCTGGCACCGTGGAGACCACCTAAACATAAGTCTTCCACAATCTTCTTGGACTCTGAAACCTACACGGGACCACCATGCCAGCGTGGACACACTTTTATCCCCCTCTCCCTGTGAGCTCTGCTCCAAGCCCTTCATGGGTAGTCTCCTTCCTTTGCTCCTTGGGCTGAGACACCCAACGCTGGAAACCTCTTCTACCTTCATGATCCCCTCACCCTATTTAGATGCTCCATGCCAGGCCACCTATGTGCGTTTAAACTCTCAGCCAGCTCTGGCTTCAGCCCATGCCAAGCAGGCTGCCTCTGAATGTCCTGCTCACCTGTTTGGGCTTCCAAAACCTGCTCTGAGCCACTGTGCGCACCCCTTCCCTCATGTTGGGGCAGATGCACCTGTCCCACATAGTGATTTCAGTGGGAAGGAATTGTTCAAGAAGAGAAGAAAAGGGAAGGAAATGAAAAAGAAGGCCAGGGAAAGAGGAAGAAAATGTGCTTATCCTGGTCTTAATTTGCAATTTCTTGTTCACTCATTAGGTTGTACACCTTTCAGGTGTTTATTGACCATTTGACAATCCTATTCATTGCAATGCCCTTTAAAAGTGTTATGTCCAGTTTTCTAAAGGGATGCCTGACTTTTTTTATTTGTAGAAGAGCTCTTTATGTATTTTGGATATAAGAATTTTGTCAGTTGTATTTATTGTATATATCCTCTCCCAGTCTGTCTTGACTTCTCAGGCATATACACATAGATTTTGTTGAAGAGGCTTCTAATTTTAATGTAGTCCAAATTATATCTTTTTCTTTATGGCTAGCACTTCTCTTTTTTGCTTCTTTTTTTAAAAGAAATATTGCCTATATCAAAGTCATAAGGTTACTCTCCTATATTACATTCTAAAATATTTATTGTTTCCATTTCATATTTAGACTAGAATTCACCTTAAAATAATTTTGCCTATGATGTGAGATATTGATTAGCTTTCATCTTTTTTACCCCGATGAATACCATTTTACCTGTCACCACCCATTAAAAAGATCATTTTCCCACTGCTCTACAGTGCCATCTTTGTCATAAACCACACACATGTCCATATAGGTGCTAGTCTGTTTCTACTTGCTCTATTATGTTATTCTATTCCCTGGGTTTACTGTTGTCCAAAACCACACTATCTTTTCACTGGAGCTTTTTATTGAGGGCTAGGAGTTAAACTTTTAACTTAGAACTAACTTTAAACTTATAGAAAAGTTGTGAAAATACAGAGAGTTTCTATATACCTCACGCTGAGCTTCCTCTGATATTTATATCATAACTATAGTACAATCGTTAAACTAGGAAATGAACACAATACTATTAACTATAACTTATTCAAACTTTATCTGTTTTCCCACTAACATCCTTTTGCTGTTGCAGGATTCTCTATTCAAGTTACCACACAGCATTTAGTTATTATAGGTCTTAGTTTGTCAGTGCTGCTGTAACAAGCACTACAGACAGGTTGGTTTAAACAACAGGAATTCATTGTCTCACAGATTTGGAGGTAAGAGGTCCAAAATCAAGGTGCCAGCAGGATCATGCTTTCTCTGAAGTCTGCAGCATTCTGATGGTGGCTTATTGGCAATTGTAACTAAGTCTCTGCCTCCCTCATGTGGCCATATACCTCCTACTCTCTCCTACTCTGTGTTGAAATTCCCTCTGCTAATAAAGACTCCAGTCATATTAGCTTAAGGCCAAACCTGATTCAACTTAATAGCATCCTCGAAGATCCTATTTACAAATGAGTTCATAGCTATCTTAGTTTGCCACAGGGCTGCTGATGCAAAGTACCGGAAATGTGTTGACTTTTATAAAGGGGATTTGTTAGGGGTAAAAGCTTACAGTTCTGAGGCTGTGAAATGTCCAAAGTCAACTAGTGTTGATTCTGGTGTCCTGCCACGTGGCAGTCAGGCATATGGCAGGCTCATCTCCTCAGCTTTGAGCTGCTCTGTGGGCCCAGCCCCTCGGGGCTCTGCTGGTTCCAGACTCTGGGACCTCTCTCAGCCTCTCTGGGCTTCTGTTTCCCTGCAGTGCTTTCTCTCACATGGCAGGATTAATATGGCAGCTTCCTTTCTCTCTGTGTCTCGGTTTATATAGGACCCAGTAAGAGGGTGGAGACTTAACCTGAGTCATGCCTCACTGATGTAGTCCAATCAAAAGCAATCTAATCAAGTGATCTAAAGTGAATCTAATGCAAGCAAAGGGTACCACACCCGCAGGAATAGATTAGTTTAAGGGCATAATCTTTTGGGATTTAAAAAAAGAACTTTAAACTATCACAGCGGCCACAGGCACAGGATAGAGGGCTAGGACTTGGACATGTCTTTGTGGGGAGCATGAGTCAATCCATAGCATTTCTCCCCTTTGTCTCCTCCAACCTGTGACAGTTTTTCCATAGTTACTTGTATCCCATGACCTTGACCCTTTTGAAGTATACTGATCAATTATTTTGTAGATATCCTTTAATTTGGGTTTGTCTGATGTTTTCTCATGATTGGATTGAGGATATGCATTTTGGGCAAGAATACTCAGAAGTGACATGCCCTTCTCAGCACCTCATAGCAGGGAGTCTATGAGGTTATGACTTATTACTGATGGCATTTACCTTGAGCACTTGGTTAAGCTGGTGTCTGCTGGATTTCTCCACCATAAAGTTACTATCTTATACCTAACAAATATCTTGGGGGAGATAAGCTGAAACAATGCAAACGTCCTTTTTAATCTCACATGTTTGCCCATTAATTTTAGCATCCATTTGGGGATCTTATTTATAATGACTATTATTGTGGTGATTGCTTAACGGTGATTTTTTTATTTCCCCCTTTCATTCTACATTTTATTATCCTGAATGATTCTATACGGAAAAAGTGTCTTTTCACCCCCATTTATTCAACCATTTATTCAATTATTCAATTTCTATAAGAGTATGGACTCATGGATGTTTTATTCTGTAGAATAAAATCAAATGATTATTTTATTGCTCAAATTTTGTGAGTTTTTACCCCTTGGAGATCCCTCAGAGACACTAAAGTGTTCTTTCAGCAAGCCCCTAAATCTATTCCCCCCTTCCTCCCTCCCTCCCTTCATTTTCTGGGACAACACAATGTTCCAGGAATTAGCCAATGGTCTAATATTCAGTGGCCCCATTTATTTAAAAAGGATGTTTAGAAACCAAGATCTGGGTGTTAGGTATGCTCGCTTCTACTGGAGTATCACTGCTTTCAGTCCCTCTTACTGTACAGGCTAGGGAATATGTATATTTACTAACCAGTGCATGCTCTCTGGGCAACATGATAAAATTGTATTTGAGGAGGGAAGCTGCTGTCTCTCCATCTCCCTCCCAACTGTAAACACACACCTCCGAAATTAACTCAGGGATCCTTCACAAGGAGACTGTCGTAAGGTGAGCTCTTTGTCTCTCCAGGAGATAAAAGAAGTTAGTGTTCTTGCTTATACTCAGTAAATTGTGAAATTTTGTCCAGAATTTTTTAGTATTTTTGTGCTACCTTACATGCATGTGTAAATCTGCTAATGCTTATTTGGTAATAAACTGTGTTGCCTTTTTTATATTGGTACAGAGTGGTCTTTTGTTGACAAGATTGTTTTATTTCTCCAAATACACACACACGCCTGTATTTCTGTATGTTTGCTTTAAAGAGAGGGATGGCTTCATATGGTTAAATATTGCCAGAGAATTACTAATGAAAAAGAATGCAGAAGAAAACAGATTTGCAGATTTGGTGGTAAGATATTGAGGACTTTTTCATTTCAGGCACCAGTTATTCTGAAAAGTAGAAAAGTAGTATTGAGAGTAAAAATGGAATTGGGAGGAGTGAAGGTTTGAAGAAAGCGGAGATATAAAATTAAAAGTTATTGCCAATAATGGGAAACAATTGCTGCAAAATAAAACATGATTGCTGGGTAGTGTTTAGGATGAGTTCATATTGATGACTGTAGCCATATTCTACTGTGGCATAACAACTCTCCGCAAAGCAGGCTCTGCTCTGATGCTAGCCAGTCTCTTCTGTACACCTGCCTACCCTGGCTGCCCATTATATTCACCTGGGTTCCACCTTCAGCGATTCTGTTGCAATCATTCTGGAGTATGATGTCAGCATCTGATGTTCAAAGCTGCTCAAGAGATTCCGAAGTGTCCTCAAGGTTGAGAACCACTGATCTAGATCCAGATATAATACTCAACTCCTTTAATTGTTTGCCACAAAACTCACCCACATAAAGCATTTGTGAGCATTGGGAGGTTTCCTGAAAGTTACGCATTGGGGGCTGAGTAGAAGAACAAATTTAAGACAAATCAAAATTAATTCTAAGTTTTAAAAATTTTCCTTTGACCACCCAAGGGCTGGGAATTCCCATTGGCCTTCACCTTACATAATGTCCAAGTTCAAACCATTTCACTAACTCACTTTCCCCGTCTACCCCAATCCTTCCTCCGTATCCCCTTCTTCATAGTCTGCCTGACTACTTCTCACTCCATTATGCAAAGTGAATCAGTTCCCACTTGCAACCTGGTGTCTCTCATTTTCCTTCTCTTACAGCTATTCATCACCTTTGAGAGCTTTTAAGAGGCAACATTCTTGTGCACTTTCCAGTTTCTACAATCAGGGCAAAGTTAATGCTGACTGCAACGCTTCCAGGACTCAGGAGGCTTCTAAGGAATGCCTGGCAGACCTAGGTTTTCAGGAGAAAGAAAAGATATCCATTCTTCCTTCATTGATTCATTAGAGAGCTAATGGCAGCCTACTGTATAGTAGGCCAGTGAAAGACAAATAGGTACTTAGAGTACAGGTAGTCAGTACAATGGTTTATAAGCCTGCTGGAGTCTGGGCAGAGGAAGCAACCGAGGGAGCAATGCAAGAAGTCAAGTGTCCAGGGTTCCAAGATGGTTCCTGAGTACAGATTCATAGAAATGTAAAATAAGAGTACCACAAGGCATTGACAGATCAGCTGGTATAATCACTCCTTTTTACAGTTTAGAAAATGGAAGTCTAGCAATCTAGGAGATCTGAGTTGCAGAAAGCCTCACAGCAAGTCAATGGCAATCCAGGAGTGAATTAGAATCTGGGTCCACTGACTGCCAGCCCAGAGATACGCCCCCCAAAAGTGGGTTTCTAACATCCTTTGGGCACTGCTCAAGAGAGAGTCAGTCAGCAATAGAGTTGCTTGTGGCACTTAAGGCCTGAACCTGCATGGCTTGTACTTGTGTCTGTAGGGTAATTGACCTGGCCTGCAGCCCTGGCTTTGAACTCTGCAGTGGTTCTGCCCAGAAAGGGCCAATGAGACTGATAATTTGGTTTGCACATGGAGTAGAAGGTAAGATGGAAATGAAAATGGAAAGGAGGATGGGTAATCTGAAATAAGAACAACTTTCACAAATGTTAAGCTTTGGGGAATTTTAAAGCACGTATATCTCAGGCGTATGGTATAGCTTTGGAAAATTACAGGATTATGTACAAGAGCAAATGATACTAGAAATAGATGGCCTTGGAGCCTTGAGCCTGAAATAAGTAGAGGGAGACATTTGACATTTTGGGGATAGCAGACCATGAATACATATCTGAGAAAGGAACCCATAGAAATTCAGAAAAGGTCTTTTTTCTTTCTTTTTAATCCAGTTCTCATATGGAGTCAAGTGAAGGAGAGATGACCATATTGGGGAAGAAATATCATCTAACGGGCTTGTTGAAAAGTCAGTAGTTCTCTCTTTTCCTTTGTATTTACTTTCCTGAAGGAACTAATGTAGAGAAATCCCCTCCATTCGCTTGGCTAGGAATAGCACTTAGTTTTATGTTTCCCCATATCCACATTGGTAATTATAACCTGGGAAACTTCTTTGCTTGGAGAAAGATACTGTTTTATTAAAAGATAAGCCTTTTCCCAAGCATTCACTAGATTATCTAGTAAGCAATTTCTTCATTACACACCAGAGGTCAGTATTGGCTTATTAATTTCCATGAGCTATTAATTATTTTTCCCTGTTAATAAAAATGAAAAACAAAATACAAAGGATCATGGTAATATTGCAGCTTTGGCATTTGTCCCTTAAGCAGGTATAATTTGGGTGGAGGTGCATAAATTTTGAGTGGCTTTAAAAAAAAAACAGTTAAAAGCTTAACAGTGAATGTAGCTTTCTTTAGAAAAGCATTCATAACTATGGAGGCACATTGATTAAGCAGTTTTAAATATTAAATATAACTTAAATATAAGCAGTTACTATTATGTGGGAGAAGTAGTCACAAGTAGCAGTATTAACTTATACATTGAAAGCGAAGTGAAAAGATAAATATAGTGTTTAGGGCCCAGAAATTAAGACTCTTATTCAAGTCTGCATACTTACAATGTTCTATCAGTTTGGGATGGCAAAAGTTATTGATAACTTGGGAAGATAAGACAGAAATCCGAAAGTATAATAATGACAGTGAGTAGCTAGAGAAGTTTAAATATTTAATGCAGAGAAGAAAAGACCAAAGGCAGATCTGATCCTTGTCTACAGGTATATTAAAGACTTTCCACAGGAAGAGGAAATCGATTTGTGTTGCTCTAGTTGGCAAAGGGTAGAATCATAGAGATGGAGATCTCAACTTCATATAAGACAGAATTTTCAAGAACTATAACTGTTCCAACATTTTTGCCCAAGGTGGCATAGAAAACAGTTTCAGCATTGGTTATCAGGATAAACTAGATCAATGCAAAATTCTGTTGCATTTTAAGGTTAAGATTGCAACTACAAGCCAAAGAGTAAACATTCTTATTGATTCTACAAATTCTAAGCCTTCTTCCAGGCACTTATTTCTAGGTGCCACTAGCTTTAAGACGAGTCCTTCAGGATACACTTTATCATAAGTACCTCTAATATGTTGATCATAATGCCTTTTGTCACCTTTAGAAGAATATTGTACACTTTTGTATTTAGCTTTGTATTTTCATGTCTTATCTAACAAGATTTCCCTTTAGGAATGTATGCTATTTTATCCTCTATAATGCCGAGCACAATACAATGGATTTAGAAGATACTCAGATAATATTTGTGGAGTAAATACATTCCTTTATCTATAAAATAACAAATAAAATTACTTACTTTACCTGCCTTATTGTGTTGTTTTGAGGACAAATGAGATAATGTGTCTGAAAGTACTCTGAAATGTCTAAAGTACATGTTTTTTTCAGAGACGTTTCATTCAGGTATAACTTTCCATGTCAACTTGAACATAATGGCGATGAAGGAACATTTTCTAAAACTTATTCTGTAAAGGAACTTGTTCCTTCTGGGCACAAATGATAAGACTCCTGAAAAAAGTGTTTGTGTATATTTTTTGTTTGTTTCTAAATAGCATAATGAGCTATGGTCTTTCAGGGAAAATGTTGCTCTGATAGAAGGAATCCACAATGCAGAAAATTGCCCTTGTGTACTTTCAGGAAGGAATTGCAAACAAATGAGCTAGTTTGTCTTCTCAAGCAAAGGGACTCACTGGGCATGGGTGGCAGCTGTTCAAGTCCATCTGGTCAAGAATTCACTAAGATGATAATGTGAAAGTTGCTCAAATGCAGATTTGCATGTCAGCCTGCCAGTGTTCCTTTGGAGATGAAATAGTTCCTCAGGCCAATAATCTACATCTTTAAAAGTCTCCAAATATAGGTTTATGGAATAATTCATAATAGCTTTAAGGAACTGTTACGGTACACTGGGAAAGTCATCCACATTGTAGGAAATACTTGTTCTGTTCACTGATGAGCATTCATTTATAATCTGCCTTGATGTACCACAATTTTATAAGTAGTTTTTAAAATTCTATTTTATTTTATTTTATTTTATTTTATTTATTTTATTTTATTTTATTTATTTTATTTTATTTTATTTTATTTTACTGCCTTAGTTTTGACAAAGGGCTGCCAATGCAAAGTACCAGAAATGGGTTGGCTTTTATAATGGGAAATTTATTAGGGGTAAAAGCTTACAGTTCCAAGGCCATGAAATGTCCAAATCAAAGCACCATCAGGGATGCTTTCTCACAAAAGTCAGCTGCTGGTAATCCTGGGGTCCTGCCACGTGGTGAAGCAAGATGGCAGCTGCCTTCCCTTCCAGAATCTCCTGTCTCCTGGAGCTCACCTGTGTACAACCAGGCATAGGGCTTGTCTCTTACAGGCCTCCTCTCTCCGTCTTGGCTGCTTTACTTGCTCCCTGAGCCCAGCTGTGAGTGATGAGGCATAGGGCTAGTCTAGTCAGCCTTGAGCTACTCCGTGAGCCCAGCCTCTTGGGGGCTTCGTGCTTAAGCTTTGGCTGATGAGACATCCTTGAGTCCTCTCTCACATGGCTGGGTCAAAAGTGGCAGCTCCCTTTCTCTCTCTGTGTGTGTGTCTCTCTCTGTGCATCCGTTTATATGAATCTCCAGTGAGGGCAGAGACGGTCGTAGTCCGTTCAAAAGGGACTCACCCACAGGAATGGATTAGTTCAAAAACATAATCTTTTCCTTTTGGGGATTCATTAAAAAGAACTTCAAACTGTCATAACTTCTCCAGAAAAAAAGATATTGTAGGCAAATGAGGGATGCCACTAGACTTTTGAAATACCTTGTTAATTTAAAATGATATTTTAAAGCTTGAACAAGACATGCATGCCCATAAATAAGGAATGGGGAAGAAAAATCAACTCAGAGTTCATAAAAGTATCTCAGCAAATAGGTAAATGAGAAAGAGATAGATGATGGAACTAGAATCTACAATATAACATAATTGTATGTTATGTTTACATAACACTACAAATAAAATGTTGGCTTGTCCAAGAAGATGCATGGAATATGAGACAATTTATTCTCACAAGACCAGGGAATGATAGCAAATTTGAACCGAATATATGTCGTTACAGAGGAGTGTCCGTCTGGGGCACCTGTTCCTGAGGAAAGCAACATCAGAGAAGCAAAGAGGAGCTCAGGAACAGGCATCAAGCTGAAGCTCAGGCACCAAACGTGGGCACCTGGGGAGCACGGATATAAGACTTAGAAACAGACTGGGACCCATTTACCAGAACCAGGGCACTTCGTTAGGGCAGAAGCAAAAGAAATAGGATCAAATCATAGCTTGCAGACATGCAGTTGTTTAAACCTCATCAGCATTCTTTCAGGATTGTTCTAAAAGTGAAGGCAGTGTTGAAACTGCAGGAGAGCATTGGGTAGCCACGGGTCAGGTGGAAGGGACTTATTGATAGATACTAGAAACTAAGCCAGAGCTAACATTTGCAATAGTGGGATTTGATTCGGGATATTCATTCTACCACCAAAAACCAATTTAATTTCCTGACATTTATTCCAGGCTTGTTTCAAAGGCTAATTTCCTGGGAAATATTTTTAAAATTTCACTATAGAAAATTCATTTCCTCACTTTGGGACACCTTAGAAGATGTATTATTTATAAAAAGTTGGGACTTGAACTATTAAAGCAGGGGAAAAAGCTTCACAAAGAGCCTTCTGCAGCTACTTCTTACATATGTATTCCTAAAATATTTACTTGACATATTTATACGTACATCTTTAGTTTAATATCTTACCTAATTGTCCAACAAACTAATTCAATGTTGCTTGCGATGCATTAAATGAACAAAAGATGAAGTGGGTAATAGTGCAGAGAGCCTAGTGGCCCATGAAATCACTGGATTTGCAAAGTGATTTTCTTTTCAGTGCTGTGCACTGAACAAATTTGTTAGCAAAGCACATTTGTGGCAACCAATGGATTAGGATCTAAGGACATTAGTTATCCCATATGGGGTCACCCCAGTGGTCCATCCAGGCCAGCATATTACAGAGGCGACATGAGATGGGGTTTTTGCGGTACAAAGATGTCTGATGCAGTATCGGTTCATAACATTGGGAGTATGTCGCATACCTTCCTAAAATCTTAGTCAACTGACATGTAACGCTAGTCCACCACTTTATTTATATTCCCGGGATTGCTTTTCCATAGCACTCCCACTTTGTGGTGCAAGCTCCATGAATAGAGGGCCCAATAGTGAAGAGAAAAGTAACATTTCCCTTTCTCTATTTGCAGACTTCCAGAAATTCCCAATATTTCCTAAAACTTCAAACTCTTACTAATTCTTCAAACTGACCCCATCCCATTTTGCTATGCTTGGCTGAGAGCCCTTTCCAGCAGCATCAGTATCACCTGGGAACCTGTTAGAAATGCAGATCCTCAGGTCCCACCTGGGACCTGCTGAATCAGAGACTCTGGGGGTGGGGCCAGCAATCTGCATTTTGACAAGCTCTCCAGATGATTCTGAGCCATGTTCAAAAGTGAGAGCTAATGCTCTACACTAAATTTATCTATCCACCCTTTGGCAAAAGCATAACTGTGTTTACTTTTTAGTGTAATTACTTATCTTAGTAATTTTTAATTCTTTTAATGCCTCAGTTGGCAACAAAACCAACAACAAAAAGTTAGAATTCATTACACTGAAATACAAAGTGAGAGTCAAGGAGACAACATTGGTAGGAAAATCAACTCCCATAAAGCAGTTTGGGACTATTTATTTCAAGGGTAGGAATCACACCTCAAAACTCAGTGCATACCACATAAGGGCACAGCCCCAAAGCTGCTGATTTCAAGTAGTGATGCTTAGTGGCAAAGAGAGAACAACTCCCATTCATTATATCCAAATCCCTCTCCTCAAAGCACAAAGGCATTTGGGGCGATTTTTCTATTAAAATGGAAATAATAAATGTTTCAAAAATAATGGAGCAAATTTGAGATGTTTGAAATATTGACTTATTTGAATATCTGAAGATGCGAGGAAACATGTGGCCTTGAGTTTCTCTCATTGTCCTCTTTGATACTTAAAACAGTGTTGTCTGGAAGACTATAAACATGTTCCAAATGAGGCATAAGACAAAACTTAAAAAGTCTGTTCTTGGATCAGTTTCACAAGCACACTAACTTATGGGGTTTCTTTACACGTGAAAGTTTTTTTTTTAAAGTGTGAATGTAAACTCCATACTCTTTGCCTTATTCGGCATTGTACCCCCAGTACCAGTAGAAGTCTGACTGCATGTTCAATGAACGTTTGTTGAAGGAGAGAATGTTTGCCCGTGTTTTGCTAAGCCTTTCTAGAGTTATGTTGACCAGCATGGCATGCAAATCCCAGCTGTAACTGAGACTGGCACAATGACATAAAGAAATTCTCCTAAAGAACCAGATTGTTTAGTCGATCACATAAGGAATTTGGTGCACAGCATTGTTAAATTCAGTGAGGGGAAAAGTTGTAATTTTTTTCTCATAGTCTTTGTCATCTACTCTCTGACATGTTTTCATCTATACAGTTGCTCTTCTCTGGATTTCAGATAGGATTTCTAATAAGTATGAACCAATTCTGCCATCAAGCTGTTCATGTTCTTTACACTTCTGTCTTTTAATAATTATATGTTAGTCTTTGAATATTAAGATATGCCTCCTACCCAGAATTCATAATGCATATACTTGAGTTAGACTTTGCTGGAGAAATGGGTTGTCTTGATCTTTATGTGCTTTCTTACCCATTCTTTGTGTGACCAAAGTAAAATATTTTGTTTTGTAATTTAGCTATTGCAAAATACATCACTGCTCTTTGGAAATTGAGGAATTGGTCAAACAAGAATAACTCACACATACTGTCTGTTACACTGTGGCTTGAGGCCCTTTGGGAGCCTGATGACACATTCTCTAGTCCCAGCTTAACAAAGTCTCATGTATTTGATATTTATAAATGGTATCAAACCAACTTACAAAAATGGTGTAAGACAGCTGAATGTCCTTATGATAGTACCCTGTCAAACTATACTGTTCCACTGAACTATGAAAGTCATCAGTGAAATAGCAGGGTATAGTTTCACATGTTGAAATAGTATCATTTAGGGCAGCTGGTGCAAATGATGATAATATCCCATAATTTCAGCTATGTGGCTGTACCATTAGGTGTGAGGAATACATCAACCCTGACCCAGAGATACCATCTGTCTCTTGTCTCCTAGTCTTTCTTGACATTGAGCCCCATACAAAGGGTGACAAGAGCAAATTCCTTTCTAGTCTTCTCTTGTTTCCTAATCCCCTCCCTCCCTCCCTCCTTTCCTCTCTTCCTTCTTCCTTATTTTCCTCCCCCGCCCACTTGTTCCTTCTATTCCTGTACAACCCAAGTCTTTCTCACATAATCATTGCTTACCAACAAAATGGCAAGCACAGGCCCTGAAGCCAAAAATGACTTAGAGAGAGCCCTCAAAAAGCTCAGCATCGACTCAGGAAATTACATAACTTGAGTAGATAGCCTAATGAGTGCCATAATTCTGGACCTAAAGTCATTAGCAAGATTCAAAACAGAACAAAACAGAAAAAACAAAACTATTGCAAAGAGGAATCAGAACAGCTTTGCAGAGGAGGTGGCATTGGTCATGTGTCCAGAAGGTGATCCTTTTGAGTGTGGGAACAATAATTGGGGCAAATGGACATATAGGACATGTATTCTGATTGCCTCAAACTCGAGCTGCAGTGTGGAGGGCAGGTGACATTTTTGCCTGCAATCCCTAACCCAACTTAACCCAGACAGCACTAAATCAAGTTGTAATACAGCAGATTTTACTCGTATATTAAATGTCACTGCTAGGTGAGGAGGGAAAATTCCCTGGAAACAATGTATCCAGCTTCTGTTAGTTCCCTGCCGTTGTGAAAACAAACTCAGAATTTGTTTCCTTTCTTTAGGAAAAGCATAATACGTAAATACGTGTGTGCACATGCGTTTAAACATGTATTTGCTCCATTATTTTTTACATTTCTAGCTATTTCTTCAGTAACTGGATCAATCATGTCAAAACTCCATTTTATAGACACTAATCATCACTCTTGCCTATCCCCAAAGGTAATTGTATGGCCAATAGATTTGTATGGATCGTGCTGCTCAGAGAAGGACAAATGTGATAAGACCTATATCAGGTAGATGGATAACTATAAACATCATTAGGGTTATTTAATCAAGACCATTTTCTATGTCTGAAATGAAGCCTCTTTGGCATACCATGTGTATGTGTATCCCTGAAAGTAACTGAAAGCATTATTTCTCAAAGTTTTGATATTTCATAGGAAGCTTGGATTTTATCTTGTCCTATGTCTTCTATTGCATAAAGGTGGTTATTTATTAAGCTTGCCTTCAAATTAGAGATAACCTGGTTGTATTCATCTGGGCAGGCTCTGCCCTGCTGTGTTAACGAACAGTTCTCCAATCAGTGGTTTAAAACCAACAAGGTTTATTTCTGGCTCATGCTCCATTGCACGTGGGGGCTCTACTCCACGTGGTCCTCACCCAGGACACAGGCTCATGGAGATTTACCACTTAAGCATCTCCAATGGTGGCAGCACGGGAAGACGAGGGTTCTAGCAAACCCCAGTGGACAATTAAATGCCGTACCTCAGAAATGGCATACACCCTACCCAGTTGCAATCCATTGGCCAGAATTGGTCACATCTCATTTCAAGGGTAAGGAAGTATATAAGCAATATTGAAAGAAGTAGAGCCAACAGGATTTGCTGATAGATTGGGTGTGAAGAATGAGAGAAACAGTAGTAAAGGATGGTGCAGGGTTTTGGCCTAGGTGAGTGGAAGCAGAACTGGGACTAGGGTAAGGTGAGTGAGGCACTGAGAGCCAAAATGTAAGGAGACACTCACTCTCAGGGTGATGCAAGTGCAGGGATGACACTTGCGTGATCCTCCAAGTGAGTGCCTTAGGTTTGGTGCCCAGGTGCCTTATTATTTGCCTCACTCTAGTCCCATTCCTGACTGAAAAAATGGTTTCACCATCAAGTGGGTTGGTATAGGCCATGGAGAGGCAAGTTCTGGTGTGAGTGTGGTGATCATCAGAAGTCTGGTTCTGAATGAGTTGAGCTTGAGATGGCTACTGACCATCCTAGTAGACGTGTCAAGTAGTCAGCTGGATCTCTGAGTCCACAGTTCAGGGGAGAGGTCCAAGCCAAAGTTGTGCATTTGAAAGTCATCATGAGACTAGATGAGCTCATAAAGGAAGTGGGTATAGATAGGGAAGAGGAGAAGTTTAAGGATTGAGCCATGAAATATTTCAAGATGTTGGAGAGAAGAAGAGGAAAGACCTTGAAAACTAACAG